>JACCIY010000466.1:0-96345 GCA_025506505.1 Flaveria sonorensis | reverse complement strand
CATGCGTGTTTGTAATTACAACAATGTCTTGTATGACGAGTTTAAGAATCAATGTAGACCCTTTGATAAAGAAAATTATCATAAGAGTCATTGACCGGTTCTTTGTACAAATAACTATTGACCTAGACTTTTGAAAAATATCATCGTATTCCACGTGACGATACCAATGCATATGTATTTGCTCACGAGCATTTTAAAATAATTTTTTTTTTACTCCAAGATACGCCGGCGATACAGGAACCCCGTGGTATCGCGGTTGTTTGTGTTATTTAATATTTGTGGCCGAGATACGTTGGTAATACAAAACCCGTGTGGTATCGTTTGTTGTTTTTTTTAACAATTAAAATAGGATTTTTGAACTATTTAAAAAAATTATGGTTTTTTTTTTATTCATAAAAAAAACTTATTTTAAAATTAGTTAAATATATCTATAAATACTATATAATCATTATCTCATTCACTTATACATCATTCACCATCCAACATCATTCTTTTTTTCCATTCATACATCATCCACTAAACTTTAATTTGAATAAAAAGATAACAACAATACCATTCTCAACCAGTTGTAAAATCGTCAAGTTGATTATGAAAAAAATAAAGGCGTCTAAAGAATTAATTTGAATATTCATATTTAAGATCTTAAACTCGTAAGAAAACAAACCTGAAAACCCAGTTACATGCCGAAGAAAATAGGCAGACAAACCGACGTAATATATGGAGATGGGCGATTGAAGATGATGAGTTGGATAAACGGTCCATGGATGTTGTCGAGGTTATAATAATGGGGATGCCTCGTATTGTTATTCTGCTACCTTTTTAACTCCCTTAAAGTTTGACAAAAAAAATTAAGGGTATCCTATTGGGCTATCGACATCACGATTATTTGACACTGGATGTAAACTTTCTGTATATTATATTTTAAGTTTTTTTAGTTAATATACTTGTACTAGGTTTTTTAATATTTATTTGCAACATGTTGAATGATTGGTTCTAAGAATGATGAATTAGAGGCAGGACACATTATAAAAGTTGAACGTTATATGTGTGTTGGACTATCTTATCTCCCTTAACAAACTTTCATGTCCCAGCACTGCAGATCACAATGTTAACAAACATTAAAAAAAACACTTTGAGACGAAAATAGTTGGGAGTTGTGGAATGGTGTTTGAAAGAAGATTAGAAGATTTTATAGATACAATATTGAGTATTTTTCTTTAACTTTTTCTAAAAAAAATAAAATATATTCATTAATTATCAAGATATTCAGTAAATAGGATGATAAAGATATTCGTTAATTATAGGAAAAGTTGATTTTTTCAAAATTATTTAAAACTAGGCAATTCATGGGGTAGATGTATCTTTAGCTGAAGATAATATAATATAGATTTTCTTAGGCAATACATGAGGATGGTGGTGTACTGGCCGAAGATACAAAAACATTATTTTTTCTTGAAATAGACGGTACCTACACATGTTGTATTGCTGAGTGGAGATACATAATTTTTTTTCTTTTTCTTTTTGGATGATACCATAGCGATACAACATGCATAGATATCGTTTGATTAAGATATTTGAACACTTGTTAAAATCTGATTGGATGAATATTTTGAAGATTAATAATATGATAAATGGTTGTGAGGAGTATATTGACATACTATGATATATGTGACAAAATTAAGAAGTTAAGATTTAAAATAAAAAGGGTATGTATAGTCCTTTTTTTTCATTTCCTAAACTTGTGTATACTTCTCTTTTCTCTTTTTCTCCGCAACCTTGCTAGACCATTTCACACCTTTCTTTCAACTTTCGAAACTACATCGTTACAACTTATTAATCATCATTGCGCTTTTGTTGAAGAGAATGCATTACGTAAACTATATTATTAAAGAGATTACATAAAAAGATATTTTATTATTATGTACTCTTAATTTGAAGAGGTTTTTTTTGACGCCATCGAAACTTACAAGAGGCTAGAAGAGATACATTAACCATTTTAATAGAAAATAGTTACACCTCCAAACTTATATTCAATAAATAAAGCAAATATACGAAGTATTGATGGCTAGAGTTATACTGTTCATCTGTGTCACACTTTTCTAGCCAAGTGTTGCTCTACTGCATCTCTTTTCCATTTTCTACATTTCGGACAATTAACTTTCAGTATTTAGTCTTCTCCTTATTTTTTTTCATATCTTAAATGTATTAATTTACTGTCCAGTGCCTCATCTTATATAATTAAATTATTATATTTTATTTATCTTGTGATTCTTAAAATAATATTTTATTTTAACTACGTACTTGTGTAAGTTTTGTTATTAATTTTTTTCACAACAGTTTTTGTGTTTCTCAAAAGTTACAAGTATACCACTGTGAACTGATTTTCTTCGTGTATAAATTAATTCAAAACCGAGAACTCACAACGGAAAAAATCATGGGTTAAATATAATATATTTTTAGTTTTTTTCTAAAATACATAATGTTTTATTTAATTCTGATATACCATTGTGAGTTGCTTAAATCGATTGACGTTTCGATATAATTTATTAAAAATGAGCCCGAACAATACGCTGCCAAAACCTACTACTTAAAGATAAATAACACATCTAGGTTTAAAATAAACTTCAAAAAGTCTAAGTGTTTGGAAATTCCTTCCTAAATAAAATCTAGTGTTAAAACTAACGAATGCGTTTCTTGTTGGCTTCGCATTACCTACTTCTTTGTTTCATAAATTAAGGAAAGACTTATATAAAGCAAGTCGTTGATCTACTTTAGATTTTTGCATATATTTTCATATCTTCTTTTTGTTGTGTAATCTTAATCGTATCTGATTAATTTTTTGCTATAATACTACTAAATTATTCGTAAAATATTCCTAAAATAACTGTTATATGATACAAAAATTATCATAACAAATTTTGGAAATAAAAAACTAATTATATTATGAACAATATATAGTAATCAAGCAAAAATAAATAATAGTATGTAACATATTGTTTTCATTTCAATAAATAAATTAAACACTTAAAATAAATTAATCAGAAAGTTTATGCAAACATTATTCAGTATTAACTTTGTTTGAAAGCTTAGTGTGAACACTATAGGAAAAACTGGATTAAATTATAGATTTTTAATTCTAGTTATCCAATCATCATGATGACTCAGATCCTAAAATCTCACGTCTAATCATTGTTGAATGAACATGTTATAATTAAGATTTTATTTAGTTTGTCAAGTGACACCTGATATATAATGTTTTAAAACGTACATACCGTTAATAATTGAGAATTTTATTAGTATGTTGTCACCCCCCCATGCGTCTAACTAATACCCAACTACTACCTAAGAATGTTTCCATGAACACTAGATGCTGCTTTTCTTTTTTATACTTTTTTTGAAATTAAAATAATTGAACATGTAGGAGTTTGAAGGTAATTTAAATCTCTTCAATTGTGTTTAAGTAAAATTTTCCCTATTAAAATATTAAAATTCAATTTTCTCTTAAGATATATATAACCAACCAAAATTGTTATAACACTATTTGCAAATTTAAGTTTTAAATTACTGTCAGAAATATAAGGTGAAATTCTGTCTTCTTTGTCGTTTAAATAAACATCATATTATATTATTTTATAATATATGAGTATAGATCAATTTGAAACCAATAGAAATTATGCAAACTTTACGCAAACTTACGAAAACAAGTAAAGATCAAGTCAAATCATTATTTTAAGGAAAATTAGTTTTTTATAATCTAAATTATTAACTATTAGTCGATATTAATCCCAACTAACAATTTACCGGTATAATCTCAACTTTTGATTTTATTAATAATAACAATCTGAGTCTAACTGTTCGTGAACTCCTTTAGTTTTTTTTATGATGTATCATGTGACATGACTCGTGACATAATGTATAACATAGTCATAATAAAAGTATAAATATATTACTCATTTTTTTTATAAAAGATCATTTTCTAAAGTAATAAAAAGTAAAGCTTTGTCGCTGTAGCTGAGAGACAAAGAGACTTAAAACTTAAATCATATATTTATATTTCTATTGATATTAGTTATCATGCTTTTTAAGAATATAACCGATTTTCAATGATCTTAACCCTAAATATTTAGAGTCATCATCAACCATATTATCTAGGAGTGTTAATACATGGATTCACTATTGAATACACCATGGATTCACCGCTCATTTTCTCTTCTTTTCTATGTTAAATATGGAAATTGAGGAAGAATTAGAATGACATTTGTAAAACGAGAAAAATTATAAAATTAAAAATTAAAAAAAACTGATGTGGGGAGAGAGAAGAAACCTAAGACAACTCCTACGTGGGCCCTCTAGGTGTTCCAACTTTTGGACCAACTCTATATTAGTTAACATGTTTGTTATTAAATGTACACATATCTTAATATCTAATAAATAATAATTACTGGAGACACGCGACATTATTTTTTTTTCATAAATTTTTTCGTTTTTATCTCCTATTAAATAGTTACTTTAATTACAACTAATACTATTTAGCTTTATTAGATTAAAAATAGTTTTTTAATAAATTAAGAAAGATCTTTTTATTAATGTTATTTAAAAATAAATAATTTTTTTATAAAATAAGAACTTTTTCAAAAAAAACTTCAAACTTTTTAAAATATAAAATATTTTAAAATTGATGTTTTAAAACCAACTTTTTATAAACCAAAATAATTAAAACTGAGATTTATAATAAGAAAGTTTTTAAAAATGACATTTTTTTAATACGGTTTGCTTTGAAATAAAATATTTAATTAAAAAAGGTTAAAAATAAAAGTTTTATAAGTTGATATTATTATTTTATTACTTATAATTTTACTCATACATAATTTCTATCATATCTTATCTTAAAATATCATTTTATACTTAACAAATTTTTTCTATTTTAATATTTTATTTATTTAACTTATGTATTACACGAATTTACTAAAGCGAGTTCACTAATAAATACACTACAATTCTCAATTGTTTGAGATGTAGTGTTTTCGTCAATAAATATTAAATTTTCTGGGAATAATGATTCCTAAATAGTGTTTTACGTATGATCTACCTACTTGTATATTACCATTTACTTTTTAATATAACTTTTACTTATCGAAGCGGGTCAAATATAATATTGTTTTAGTTATATTCTTATCTAGATTTTGTAAAAAAAAAAAAAAGATTTATTAAAAACTGAGCTATGTTAAATATAATATATTTTTATTCTTATTTTTTAAAGTTTTTTTAGTGCTCCTTGGCACTCATTTTCATAATAAGATAGTACATTCATAAGTCAAGAACTTAAAATAATGATCAGTGGCGGATCTAGAAGAAAAGTTAAGGGTAACGTAAAATCTTTTTTACCGTACATGCAGTGGCGGAACCATGAATTATTTCCTACGGGTTCACTACTTTTTATAATTAGCTTCTAAAAAACAACATAAAAAATTTTGGGTTGCTCGATTGAGTTGAGTCGGATCGGGTCGGAATAGACGTAATTAAATTGCATTGAATTGTTAACAAAAATATAATACCAAAAGAAACAAAAAAACTTACATTTTATAGTGTTCCGTACTCGTCTTCATCTTGTGATGCGTTCTTTTCACAGCAAAACGATTCATGTTCTTTAAATTTCAAGTTCAAACAATAACTAGAATCATTGAATTAAACATAAAATGTTCGTGATAAACAAATAACCATATAAGAGCATTCATAGAAGATTCAAACACTTTTTACATCATCTATTTTTATTTATCATCATTTACTTTTGAAATTGAGTTTAAATAAATTTTTATAGAAGTTTGAATATGAGCCATAGGGGTGTTCAAATTTTGATAAAACAATAAGTAAATTGATCTAGGACCAGCGCGTTATGAAGTGACCGTTAAACAAAGAAAAATAAGTGAAAAACGTTGAACCACACACACACGTTACGGCGTGTTAACTCGTAAAATTTAGACCGGTCACGTCATAACGGGAAATTTGTAAAATTTTAAAAGTATAGAGGACCAAAGTTGAAAGTAAAAAAATATATATTGAGGTTAAATTATAAATATATAAAAGTATTGAGTTAAAATAAAAAGGTTAAAGATTAAAAAAAGTGGATACATCCCATAAAACACATAATACAACTTACAATGCATACAAATAATTAGTATATATATAATTTTTATTTTTGGGCTTATTATTGTATTGGGTTGGGTAATGAGTATTTTGGGTTTTTATGTTATTTGGTAATGGGTAATGGGTAATGGGTAATGTTATTTATGTTTATATAGAATGTATTAATTTTATAAATTGTTAGACTTTTAATTATAAAATTTAGAACTTTTTATGAGTGTTGAGTTTAAATTTTTTTAGGGGTAACATAATTTCTTCTCAGTGGTAACGTAAATCGAAACTTTCTTTTTACATAAACCGTAAAAATTTTTTACACAAAACCGTAAAAAAAATGTACACTACCCGTAAGCAAGTTGAGAGGTAGCGGAGGCTACCCTCAATTGTACATATGTCCGCCCCTGATTATGATGTATTTATTTTCATCTGCATTTCTATATATATTTTAAACAAAATCGAGTAGTTAGAAATCACCAATACAATCCGTTAGGATAATATAATTTATGAATGAACTAAAGTTACGATGAATGTGCAGTACAATAGTACGTGGCTAGTACCATTCAACCTATCCTAGGGAAAAATAGTAGTAAAGACATATAAGGAAGTCAAGAATATTGATTTTCTCAATGGTGAACTTTCTGAAGATCAAGAATTCCAAGTTTAAAGACTTAATCTATAACTACTGAAAGTCTGAAACATAAACCAATTAACTCAGTAAACGGCAGCAGAATCAATTAACATGTTAACTTGGTGCACGGGTAAAAACAAATTGTTTAAGTGTCAATTTGATTTTGAGTAAAACCGACAAAAATAGACTTAGACTGAAATTGGTCATTTGCAGAAAAATTA
The DNA here is from genome assembly GCA_025506505.1 of Flaveria sonorensis. Classification (NCBI taxonomy): domain Eukaryota; kingdom Viridiplantae; phylum Streptophyta; class Magnoliopsida; order Asterales; family Asteraceae; genus Flaveria; species Flaveria sonorensis. The sequence continues at coordinate 89,358 of JACCIY010000466.1, read as the reverse complement.
TATATATATCTATTGATCGAGTTGTTCACCGTTCTATATGTTTCTATGACAACAGACGTAAACAATGGCTTGTGGTGGCAGCAATGACGGTTGTGAAGTTAATAGTAGCATACTAGCATGGCAGCAATAGAATCGCTAATGTGACAACTTTGGCAGTGGTAAAGTGATGGAAACAACGATAACAATAGTGGTAGCAACATTGTACGATGCTAATGATGGTGATGTCGTGTGGATGCCCCACTAGGTGGAGGCGGTAGGAATGGTAGCAACGAATTGAAGGCGGATACCGTTATGTGATACGCTTAACAGTATTGATTTTTCGATTCGGACTCAAAAAATTAAATTTCGAACCACCAAATCCGAATTAAGAATTAGCATTAGTTTTCGAAATTTCGAATTGGGTTAGCATTTAAATCGAGTTTGAATTCTTGAATTTCAATCTATTCGACCTGAATATTCGAATGGGTGAGGTTATTCTGCAAAGTGTATTTTCGCTACAAAGTGTGAGAAAACACAATGAGGCTAAAAAATCACAAAAAAATTATATCTCACAATCTAAATCGAATTTCAAAAAAGTATTTCAGAGTCTCTGTCCTCTCGTTGTCCTATTTCAGAAAAAAAATAAAAAAAATAAAAAAAAGTTCATTGTGTCTTTTATGTGTCATTCATAATGACACAATGACGTCATTGTGTCTTTCATAATGACACAATGACGTCATCGTGTCTTTCATAAATAACACAATAAAAAAACGTTAAATTTTTTTTATTTTTTAATTTTTCGTTTATTTTTTTCTTAGTTAAGACTGATAGGGGAACAAAGCTCGGAATTACTTTTTTGAAATTTGATTTCGATTGTGAGATATAACTTTTTGTGGCTTTTTTTGACTCATTTTATCTTTTTACACTTTATAGTAAATACACTTTATATTTAAACTTATTTTATTTCAATTATATCATTTTTAACTTTTTAAAAAGCACCTATACTTATATTTATATTTGAGTATATTACACTTCGAATTAGATCCCCACCCAAACCCACTTTGGGAGCAGGTTTAAACTTTAAAGTCTCTAAATTTAGAGTACTTGTTGACCATTGACCCACAGCGAATCACACCTGATGGCACTATACTTCCACACCTTTTCCTATAAATACCCACTCACCCACCCACATCCCCCAATCAAACCACAATCATGACCACACCCATCGACACCCTCTGGCTCTATGCACTCACCCCTAAACCCCAATGCGCCACCACCACGTTCATTCTCATTTTCACCGTCCTCACACTCTCATACCTCACCACCCTCATCCTCCAATGGTCCCGCCCCCGGCCCCCGCATGGTCCAATCACACACCACCATCCCGGGGCCCCGAGGCTACCCCCTCACCGGCAGCATCCACCTCATGTCCAACCTGGCCACCGAAAACTCGCCGCCGCCGCCGCATCCGCCACCGCCCGCCGCCTCATGGCGCTTAGCCTAGGGGAGACACGTGTCATCGTCACATGCAACCCTGATGTGCTAAGAGATTCTCAACAGCTCTGATTTTGCTGATCGTCCGGTTAAGGAGTCGGCGTATGGTTGATGTTTCATCGGCCATCGGGTTCGCGCCTTACGGCGTGTATTGGCGGACGTTACGGCGGATAGCTTCTACCCATCTGTTCTCTCCGAAGCAGGTTAAGGTGGCAGAAGGGCAGCGGGCGGTGCTGGGGTGGCGGATGGTGGAGGCGTTGCGTGACCGACACGCAACGGGGTCGGTGTGGGTTCGGGATGTGTTGAAACGGGCTTCGTTGAGTAATATGATGTGGTCGGTGTTTGGTTCGGGTGATGGGGACTCGGTGGAGCTGAGGGAGCTTGTGATGAAGGGTATGAGGTTTTGGGTGTGCTTAATTGGGCGGACCATTTTGAGTGGTTGCGTGAGTTTGATCCGCAAGGGGTTCGAGCCAGGTGCTCGAAACTTGTTCCGAAGGTTAACCGGTTTGTGAAACGGATCATTGATGAGCACCGGGCTCGACCTTCGCAGCTTAATGGTGATTTTACTGATGTCTTGTTGTCGCTTGAAGGTTCGGATAAATTATCCGAACCAGACATGATCGCGGTCCTTTGGTAAGCTGTCTTTTAAAGATCTTAATGATTCATTGATTAATCATAATTCATACTCGTAATTGAACAATTATGTTAGTTAACTTTTACTTTTGTCGTAACGCTAATATGATCTGCACATCACATCACTTTGACAACAGAAGTAATAACTAAGAGTGAACTGATTAAATTATTGAATTGATTTTTAATTTCTAGCGACTCTTAATTATCAAAATCCAATTGTTACGTTAAGAGTGTGTTTCAACTTACAAATAATCATAGTTTAAATAAACAATATCATCTAAAGTATTTTTATGTAACAAATAATAAACGGTTTAAAATAACGATCTTCAAATATGTTTTAAGAAATACAAAAAAAAAGCTTGTTAAATATAACTAAGCTCCAAAGTCTAAACTTGACAATCTCGTTATCCCTTGCCATATTTAGCAATTTTAATGTTCTAGATATAATGATATTTCTATAAAAGAAATATAAAAACTACATGTAATGTTAGTCTAATGATTATGTGTGAATATTGCTAAAAAAATATCAACAGGAAATGATTTTTAGAGGAACTGACACAGTAGCAGTGCTGATTGAATGGATGCTAGCAGGTTGGTGCTTCATGTCGACGTTCAACAAAAGGTCCAAGACGAGCTTGACCGGTCGTGGGTCGGTCACGTGCGGTGACCGAAGCTGACGTCACCGGTTTGGTGTATCTAGCGGCGGTGGTGAAAGAAGTACTCAGGCTACACCCACCGGGCCCACTGCTGTCGTGGGCCCGTCTAGCCATCACAGACACAATCATCGACGGTCATAAGATACCAGCTGGCACAACGGCAATGGTGAACATGTGGGCCATCTGCCGGACCCACAAATCTGGAAAGACCCACTAGAGTTTCGACCAGAAAGGTTCTTGAATGAAACAGAAGGGTTAGTGCATATGTCAGTGATGGGGTCAGATCTAAGATTGGCGCCTTTTGGTTCGGGCCGGAGAAGTTGCCCCGGAAGAGCCTCGGGCTCACGACAGTGAGCTTTTGGGTGGCGTCGTTGTTACACGAGTTTGAGTTCGGGAGGTGTGATGGGTGTGACGTTGACTTGTCCGAGGTGTTGAAGTTGTCTTGTGAAATGGCAAACCCGCTTCGTGTTACTTTGCGATCAAGGTCAAGACCGACCTCGACTTGAAGGTTCAAAATACATAATGCTTAAGCAAGGAAAACAAAATTGGGATATCGACTGTGTGCTAAGTTATGCACTTTGGGTTTTTATTGTATGTTTTATAAGGGTTCTTTTAATGATATTGTAACTTGATAATATTGTGGATGCATGTATATACTAGCTACTGTTTGTGAAATGAAATTAAAGCTACAAGTTTGATTAAGCAAGCTCAATGGAAAATTATGTTGTAAACAGTGGTTGTGTTGTAAATACTCAACCCAACTCAAAATCTTTATGTATTTAGAACCATTTTTAAGAAGTTTTCAATAAGTTTTATCTGGAAAAAAACTTTCTAAAAAAGACAATAATAATAAAAATAAATATATGAAATTTGTACACAAGGTAGTTTAAAAAGAGAAATCACCTATTTAGTCGTTTTACTAGCATTAAATTTAATTTTTCTAAATCAGAATTATGTTGTGACATCTAACTTTACTAGTGGATACTCGCGCTTCGCCGCGATTTGATTTTAATGTATATGTGAACGTCGCAATAATAGTTTTTGGGATTATCATGATTTTAGTGAGTTCAATATATAAGCGCTCGAATTCTCGTGGATATTTACACATGCTTTAGTGATTTTTATTATATCGTCATGATAGTATTACCGAACATATGTATTTAATAAGTCATGGATATCAATTAAACAAATATTAATAGTATTTGAATAAAAACTATATGATTAATGATATGTTTTATTAGATTGTTACAGATACAATAATATGCATTAAATTTTTACACAATATTGTTGTTGTTGTTATTAACCTTTTAATAATAACAATCATTACTATTAATATCATTATATTTTTATTATTATATTTTTAGACATATTAAATAATATGTCATTTACTAACAATTTAGTTATAAATACTAAAGTTATCAACCATCCAAAATGCCCCTAGAAATGTAATTCTTAGTTATTATAAATATGAGTTGTATACTTAATTATTTAAATAGTATTTAGTTATAAATATAATTTAAATGTTAGAGGCATTGTTGAGAAAAAGATGGCTTTTCCCGGATGAAATGCAAAATCGACTTGGAAAATGGATCTGCATGGTCTTTTAAAGTATTATAAATAATATAATACTTAATGTATTGGATTAAATAATATCATAATATTAAATAATGTATTAATATATGTATTAAATAGTATATTAATTAAAAGAGTTTATTAAATAGGTATAAAAATAAAACTATTGCATAGGACACTTGTACTTTATGCTTAAATATTGTATTATAAGTCTTACAATTTAAGTAAAATTACTATACTGTACTCCTAAAATGTATATATAATAGTATAGAATAGATACACATTGATGTAGTGTATGGATACGCCACTCATGCCAAGTCCTGTATGGACGTGCCAGGCATGCACACTCCAGTTTGAAACTAAAATACTTCATTATGCTTTATTATTTAAATTATAAATATTATACTAGAAAATCATTCAGTTTTAATCTTTAGTACGGATTGTACGAGTATGACCGTCTCTTAAAAAAACTAAAAATTGAAAGTCTATTGTCATATGGGTGAACAGATTACATTTCCATTCAAAAAATATTTGTAATAATGTACATAAGGCAATGAGGACATTATGACGTGGATAATCTAGAGTATGCTGAACTATAATTAGTAACATAATCTAGGAGTTCCAGCCTCTTTGGGATTAGATCACATCGTATCAGACAACTTATCTTTCCTGCATTAGTAATTAATAATAAATTTCACCTATTCTTACTACTATAGTAGTCTTGGTTCCCTTTCAATATGACATATTTCAGTAATTAACAACTAGCAAAGGTCGTAATCATCCAGAGACAACTATAAATTACAAAGAATCGATTGCTTCTAACACAAAATACCGTTGTTAATTGCCATGAGGCCGATCATTATGATAGCATAGCAACCTGCCTCCCCTTGTTCAATAGGTCAAGAGTTAAAACACTAAATACTATAAGTATACATATTATTTGAGATTTATTAAGAGCTTAAAAAAAATATAACATGTTTAAGACAAAGACTCATAATCGGACCCCATTTTGGATCGTGAAAATAACATGTATACATGTAGCTGCTCGAAATTATTTAAGCTAGCTTAAGGCTAGTCGTGCATTCAACGATCCAATTAATGGATTTTCTTTATATTCACGTATCATCATTGTATAGATTATAGGACAAACCGTACAAGAAAATCGTTACATTTGAGATCCTATGGATTATAGGATTATACAAAGCTAGCTGGCTATTAAGTATTAACAGCTTTGCATTATGAATTAACAAAACAACAGTGACCACCTAGATGGCTCACTAGATGCTAGTCTTTGTCCTTTGCTTTGGTTCTTTCCTATCTTTCGGTTATCCATCGGCCAGCTTAACATTTCATCTTTTCGATTTCTAAGTATAGATAATTTAACTCTATAAGTTCCAAATTACCAGCAAAAAGAGCATCCGCCAATTCACTTTACTATTCTCAAACGACCATAAGAGACAATAACGTATTAAAAAAGGCATATCAAGTGACACTGACTCGTGTATTATTTGCATACCCTATAGTTGAATGACTCTAATCTATCGAACATTTTCAAAGATTGATACAAGTAAACTGTAAAAACATCTTGGATCAACCACTAAGTATATGGAGTGATTCTTTTGATCAACCTAAAGCAAAATATAACACAAGAAAGACATACCCGGTGTTTGACTTACCTGTCACTTTACGCAGAATCCGGGGAAGTAGCCAGATCGTTCACGATCCGATATATGCATTCTTACCCTACACTTTTATGTAGGAGGCTCTATTGCATAGCTTAAAACTATTACCAAATGTCACAAAACGTAACCTTACAAGTTGCTTTAGGTCCGCGCTCACACAGCAAAACACAAATACTTCAATATAGAAGTCTCTTTCAGGTTTAAGTATGGATGTTGATCACGCCAAATTAACAGTAATATGTCACAAACCAAAATTACAATATAAGTGCGCAACGTCATCCTTAAGTTTCGGTTCTAGGTGGTGGCTTCATCAATACAATAATGCCTAAGCATCAAGACAAAGTGACAAACACTAAAAGATAAAAAGTCACACATCAAAAATGTCCCACTCTTAATTCAGACATCCCTACCCTTTACCGGATCAACTCTTCGCGTATCCAACTGTTGCTACATCCAAACCGGTGGGGTATTGTCATCGGGTATGGCTGAACTGGATTCCGTGATTCATTCCCGAACTTTGAACCTAACTGTAACCACAAAGGAGATCTACGTTAGAGGGCCCGGGGGGTTTAACCCCGAATGCACTCGACACTCAAATCAGTACCAAATATTATATAGTCAAGCATAAGATATATATACATAACATTATATATATATACATATACATTATATATATACATATATACATATATACATATATATATATAATATATACATAGATACATATATATATACATATATACATATATATACACAGTATATATACATATATACATGTAATACATTATAACATGTAGTATATATTATTATATTATAATATATATATATATAACATGTATATATAATGTATATATGTATATATGCATATACACATGTTATATATACAGTAATTTATAATATATATATGTATATTATATATATATATAATATATATGTATATATATATATCAGTATATATATATATATATATATATAATATATATTATAAGGTTAGGATCATTACAGAACCACTTTTTATTTTCAGAACCAAAAGAACCATTGATTTACATAAATGTAAATTACGAATAATTGATTTATATAAATGTAAGTAAAGCTGAATATTAGTTGTTTTACATAGTTTATTGTTCATGTCTGACATATAACATATGTAAAAAATTAAGTATCACCAAAATTAATTTACACTTATGTAAATCAATGGTTCTGTGGTTATAAAAATAAAAAGGGTTCTGTAATGATCTTAACCCTATATATATACACCCACACACACACACACACACACACACACATATATAATTATATATATATATATATATAATATATATATATATATATATATATATATATGAGACAAATAATAGACAAGTATAGGAGATGGGGATTAGAGATAGCCATGTCGATATAGGATAACCTGGTCGACACAGGGATGGCTTGCGACATTGCAGGGAGGAAATCCAACAAAGATGAGTGAAGAAGAATAAGAAGAAACTAACTCTCAAAGGGAGAGTGGATAAGGTCACAAGTGGGGTGCTTTCAAGGCAAAAAATGGGATCCCCTGGATGAGAAGTTTGCCTCTTATTTATAGAAGGGAATCCTCAAACCCTAATGGGCTTGATTAGTGTGGGTTGAGCCAAACCCAATGAGTTCTTTGATTGGGCTCATGTGTTGGCCCAGTAATTTAGAGATTGACGTGAGATAACCCCATCCTTAGGTGTGTTGCGGTTAAGGCAGGTTGGTAAGGTCATGCGATGCAGCCTAAGGCAATGCTAGGTTGGGTAAGGCCACGCCAAATAGCTTGAGATAAGGTAACGCGGGTTAAGACAAGGCAAGGTTATCCGAAGCCATGCTATGTGCCCAAGTTGTTGGAACGTCTGACAAGATAAGATAATAACGAGTAAGACCAAACCAGAAAGTAGCAAAGAAAACACATCAGGTAATGTTGAGTATGCATGATAGCTTGAGGTAAGACAACACATGTTAAGACAAGGGTGAGTAAGACCAAACCAATAAGTCATAAGAAAAGACACATAAATAATGATAGAACATGCAAGTATTTGTGATGCCTTTTCATAGCCATAAACCTACTTACATTATCACCTAACATATATCCAAGATCACGGACCCGGTACATATCATTCGGCCCCCTCGTGATAATAACTTGTCACATGTTTGTATCTCAACTTGAGCTCAACTCATCACTGTTCAAATTTAGTAGCCACATGATCAGACCCACTTTTGTCACCTACTTTCTCACACTTTCACATTTATTCAATAACTATAAGCGAATATACACATTTAAGTCACAATCAACAAGTAGGGTGTTCAAATTTAGTAGCCACATGATCTTTAGACCCACTTTTGTCACCTACTTTCTCACACTTTCACATTTATTCAATAACTACAAGCAATATACACATTTAAGTCACAAACAACAAGTAGGGTCTGAGGAGAGTGTGACAAGATCAAACATCATCTTTATCACATACCAAGTTTTAGATCAACATACGAATATAACAAATGTATACGGGTAAAGAAAACTCTTCAAAATGTGATGTTTTAGATCAACAATACCAAGTTTTACACTAACAGCACACAACATGAACATAAATACTCTGTCTTCCATCATGCTAAGAATTATTGTAGCAAATAACATTAAACCCGAAGCACTCAGACTGCGACTTCTTTTTTGGTAGAGTTATAGAGAGCATATGCTACAACAAGATCAATATTGGTAAGATAAATGTTAAAAATGCTGGTAGATGAACTTTTGGTAGCTTGGTTCGATGCAGACGTTGTGGTTGAAGGCGCTTTATACGCCTTTCTGAGGCATGGTATGTCATCGAGCTCACCAACATAGAAGTCTTTCAACATGCCTATGGCATTTTGACTGTGGCCCACATCTTCGAAATCTTCTGTTGCATCTTTCCCTATAATATTATAACTAAAATGTCATAATTTAAATCGATAAAGATGCATATGTAGGCAGAATATCACGTTTTTAAAGTCTTACCGGTTGCTAAGACTAGGACCTCATCACCGCCCGGAGATCATCAAGAAATGGGGTACATCTATACCTAAGTTACATTACAACACCCATGGGAATTGTCAGCCATATAATAAGTAGGGTTCATATTAGAAGAAATTAGTTTTTAAGTAGCAACTACGTCAGATTATAAATAGGAAATTTTGCTGTCATTGATCCGAAGTAAAAGCTAAGGATGGTATGAAATACATCATCAGAATACATTAAAGTGTTAAACTAATTTAGTAATTTACTGTTGAAACTGTGAAAGGGAGATAAAATTGATTGCCATTTTCTAAAAAGAGAGGAGGGACAGCTACTGGTATGATGATGGAATACTAAATAAATATCAATGTTTGCATTGAAATGACTATTTATCCCTATAACAAGTTCCGGTGGTTGCCAGAGGATAATCGCTTCTAAGGGTGTCATGGATGTTTGTGATTGCTTATTAAAACTGCCCTGCTTATTGATTTTAGAAATAAGCAACTCCAAACTACTATTCAAAACACCTTAACCAACAAATAATAAGATGAACATGTTGGATAAATAATGTTAAACATCCTCGAGTACATAACTTCAATTACTCATCTACACTAACTATTGAAAAGTGAAAAGGCAAATAAACATTTAATGACAATCCCAAACACACCCTAACTTTTATAAAAGGTATAGTGTGGTAGTAATAAAACTGGGTGGTACTACCACCACCCTTATATGTGATTCACCCTCTATGCAATATAACAGGAAGGAAAAACAGACAGAGAAGAAGTTTCTATTCTGTCAATTCAAATATATTATCAATTACTTCTGAACCATAATGTGAAGTTGAGTGGCTATTAGGCGGGGCGGTTGGGCTATGTAACGGGTCAAAACAGGTTGGGTCGAAATGGCTCACTTTAAAAACAGGTCGAAATGGCTCACAACGGCTCAGGTCATAGAGTTTGTTGGAATATCTTGCTAAAGTCAAACAAAAGTCAACAGAGTAACTGTTTGCAGTTGCTTCCGATCAGCACTAAAGTTGCTCCACAGGAACTTGTGTAGCCGGTAGGAACTTAGTGTTTAATAGAAACTAAGGTGGAAGCAAGGATGGGCGGTTCAATAGGAAAGTTGTGCTAACGGTAGCTAGTACTGAAGGGAAATTGGTAGTGATAGAAGGGAAATTGGTAGTGATAGAAGTAAAGTAGCTATTGACAAGGAGTTACTGTTGAAAGAGAATAAAAACTGCTAGTAGGAAGTAGTTAGTGCTCACAAGTGTAGTTACTACTAAAGAAATAAAAATATTCTATTTAGTTTTTCTATTAAAAACTATTAGAGCTTGTTAGTAACGAATGGAACATGGATCATGGTTGCTCATACCATATGACACCGGTTCAAGGAATTAAAGTATTAAGAGTCTGGTTCAGTGATGCTAGGAGATGATAAACCATGCAAGATTCTATGGTGTGGGACAGTCAACTTTAAGCTAGAAAATGAGTCTAAATTCAATCTAAAATGTGAGATGCTTAAAAGGAGTTTGATCTCACTGAGTACTTTGAAGAAGTTGTTTGTCATGTGAAGTTACAGGATGGTAAAGCAAAGGTCATGAAAGGGTTAATGTCTTTGTTGCATGATACTTGCTAAATGGTAGTGTGGTGAACAAATTTGCCTCGGTAAAAGAATCACGAGGGGGAGGTGCTGCTATGTTATGACATAAGTGACTTAAAGATTGCGACGGGTTCTAAGAGCATTGTGTCCTGAAAAGTCCCACAGATTTAAATTTAGCAAAGGAAGTAATCTAACAAAAGTAGGTTGGACTACGTGATTATATTGTGGGGACCTGCTAGGACTACATCTTTAGGAAGAGCTAGGTACTTTTCATTCTTTGATGATTATTTGAGAAGGTTGGGTATGTATGCTTAAACACATGGATGAAGAACTTGATAAGTTCAAGGAAGGGAAGGCTTGGTGGAGACCCAAACCTAAAGAGAGGTCAAGACCAATGACTAATAATGGGTTAGAGTTTTGTAGTGGCAGATTCAACCATTCCATAGTCATGGAATTTCAAGGCGTTTGGATGTGGTGGGCATATCACAGCAGAATGGATCGGTTTGAAAGGATGAATAAAACATTTTTTAACATAGGAAAGTGTCTAACTATTCACTTCAATGTTGCTAAAGATGTTCTAGGCTGATGTTGTGAGCATGACAACATACTTATTGAACGGATCACCATCATCAGCTATGGCAAGAAAACACCAATGGGAACGTGGTTGGTATAGAAAATCTTAAGGCGTTTGATGCATTCATTTATGCTCATGTGAATCAAGGAAACTTACAAGGCACAAAGTGCTTTTTCAAGGATATATTGAAGTTAAGGGCTATAGGCTTTGGAGATTAGATGATGTAAGTCCTAAAGTCATTACAATTAGAAATGTAGTTTTCGATGAGGACATGTTGCAAAAAGATATCGTTGGTGTTAAAAGTGGTGAAACTTTTAAGGATATGAACCATGATGAACAGGGAGTTCAAATTGACGTGGAGCTTGAATCCTATGTGAGTGGTGTTGTACACTAACCTCCTTAACAACCATAAATTTCTAATACGGGTGCAAACCATGAAGCCATAATATCCGTCCTACAAGATTTTGGAGCGATGAAGACATTTAAGCACTTGTGCTTTTGTGCTGACAGTTGTGAACGGATGTTTTGAGCCTTAATCATTCATGGATGTTGTTATTCTGCTAATTAAAAGAGGTGGGTAAAGGCAATCGAGGATGAAACAGATACTATGTACAAGAAGGAGACTTGGGTTCTATTTGATAAACCAGTAGCTACATGTACATGGATTTACAAACTAAAGAATGGTATTCAAGGAGTTAAATCTCCTAGGTTCAAAGCTAGGTTGGTGGCTAAGAGGTTCACACAAGAGTGGCTATTGATTACAATGAGATATTCTCATTTCTGGTGAAGCACTCTTCAATAGGTGTGATGTTAGCTTTGACATCAGATAGTGATTATGAGCTAGAGCAGCTTAATGTATGCATTTTTACATGGAGAACTTGAAGAAGAGATTCATATGAAGTAGCCATATGGAGATTTGATATTAAGGACGACAAGGCGTGTTAATTAAAGAAAACCTTGTAAGCATCAAACAATCACCTAGGCAATGGTACAAGAGATTTGAGCAGCATATGGCATTTCATAGGTTTCAAAGGAGCAGCTATGATGGATGTGTTGTGTTTACTTCAAGGAACACACAAAAGGAGAATTTATGTACTTTTACTATATGTAGATGATATGCTAGTAGCATGCAAGGATATGCAGGAGGTTATGGCTACTAAGAAGCTACAAATGGTGGAGTTCGACATGAAACAATTGGGTGAAGCCAAGAAGATATTAGGGATGAAAATTCATATGAAGATGGAACTTAGGAAGCTTAAGTTGACCCAAAGGGATTATGTGAAGGACCAGCAAAATTTCTTAATAGATAATAGCAAAGTTTTGACAACTCTAATTCGTAATGTAGCCCTCAAATTCAAAATAACTTACTCATAAACTAGAAATATTAATAAGGAAACCATAAGATTTTGTAACTCAACAACTAACATGATTAAGAAGAAGTGAACAACAGACTCGATGGTTCTTTAGATCATTGACATGACATTAACCTAAGATGCATCGCCACAAATAGCTAGTTAGCCAGAACATCGAGATTCACCATAATACTACAATAAGTCAACTACACATGACATTATCAATTCCCATCTTAACGGATTCGTTCAGTTCATGGAAAATATACGATCAAATGCTGCTAGAAAGAACAATTGGAAACCTTGAATGTTCGCCTATGATGGTATAAGGTCATCAAATTCTACACAGTTCATTTGTTAATAGATACCAAAGTCATCATGTTAATTGTAACGGATCAAGCACAAGAACCATTAATAAACATAAAAGCCTAAAAAATCATATTGGAAAGCAAGCATGATAAGAGCAGGGCAGTAGGCAGAGCACCATGACAAATTGACACAAATCAAGAAAATTTTATATATCACAATCCAATATAAGCTCAAGCTGACATCATACAAACCATTCATATGTTGAAGAAACAAAAGAAAAACATCAATATCTTATTTCACATCATTCATAGACACTAACAAGCCAAACTGAATGAATGAATACAACACTTTCACAGGTCATATAAACTTTGATTCTCATAACCTTAAGATAACCTAACTTATTTCTAATCTTTTTAGCACTGAATTTTAATACTGAGGGCATGATTCTAATCTGGGAACACTATCTTGCACCTGCTAAAAACCACAACATTCTCACAATCAAATTATCTAGATAGGGTTTAGTAACATAGCTTAACAAAGATTACAACACAAAAAACCCAAGTAGAAATCAAACGTTCACAAACACGTATGATTTCACACAATTGAATCAGATTCATAACCAAAGAGGGGGTTTGACCTTTCCAGAGATAATCAACCAGCAATCAGTTTCCGATTGTGCTTCGAAACCTCTTCGAAAGACAGAATCTTGTTGTCCGACGTCATTTCTTGATCTTCAACACCCAATTAACAAACACCAAAATTCAACTCGTTAAGTAGTTTAATCTTAAACAAACAACAAATCGATGAACATTGGTGTTTACTCCTGTATAACATCATGAAATCGAATCAAACGTTACAAACGAGGTACCTTAGATGCCGATGGTTGTTTGAACGAGAGTTGTAGTCTGTAGTCGGTACCAACCACCAAGATTTAAGGGTCAGCAAAATATTTGCGGTAGATTTTCTTGGTCAAATAAATTATTTTTTAGAAAATAAAAAAGCATGGAAAGGAACAAATAACAACCTCATGTTAGCAATTTAGCACATATCATGACATATTGACATATGAGCATGCCTTGTGCGCGCCACCACGATCATGCCATCTATTACAATGATCGCGTCTGGGGCGGTTGGACCATTATATAGGAGCGCTAAAATAGGAGTATGGTTGCGGTTTGGTGGGGATTAGGGTGTGAAGGGAGAAGAAAAGGCTGTCGGGTGTTTTTTGAAATCACCCCACTAGGTTTTTTTTACTGTTGCGAAGAAAAATTTATTCTATTTTTTTGGTTCATGTATAAACAATAGTAATTTAACAAAACAAAACCATAAATCTCTCAGTCTCTTCTCGTCTTCTCTTAAATTATTTGAATAGAATGGATTTATGCAACGACTATATGCCTATTTTTGGCTTCGAATGACATGAGCAATATGCAACGATTACTGTTGCGAAGAAAGATCAAGCCTCTCTTCAAGAACTTAAGATGAAACACTACAAAGGCTCCCAAAACTAAGATCACAAAAAAAGATGGTAGTGTAGCACCCGCATTAGTGCGACAAAAACCGACTCGTGGACAATCTATAAAAAAGGCGCACTAGCTCGAGCATCGATGCAATGAAAACTGACGCGTTCAAGGAATGCGTGAATAAGCTAGCGTCAAATCTGGCGAATCTCATGGACTTGAAGAGATGGAGGCAAAGGAACTGCGATAGGAAAATACTTACTATGTCGACCGAGCATCTAACAGGAGATGACCATGAATTATTTGCTAAAGATAAAATAAGGAAAATTAAGTTGTTTTAAAACTAATTGTAGGATTGTATATTTTTATAATTTTTAAAAGTTGATTTTGTTTTTTTTGTTAGTTATTTGAATTTTTCTTGCAGTGTTTAATGTTATTTTTAGTGTCATCATTTAATGTTATTTTTTATCGTTTAAAGCATTTTAAAGCCACCACAATGCCCCTTAAAGCCCATTGACTTGAGAAAAGGTGGCTTACGTGAGCCTTACAGTTACATGTCACATAACACATTTTTCCTTTAAAGCTCTTTAGAGCACACAACACAGTCTAATGATGTGATTATGGTGTTTGTTTTAAAAATAGTGTCTTTGAATCCTTAAACATATAAGAGGGTGGAATTTAGGTGTAAAAATTATCATTAAAAGCAATATTGGGGTGTATTCAGAATCACTCCATCCGTATTTTACTATTGAAATAAAAAAATATTTTACTTTATTTTGTTCATATACAAATGAACATAAATTAACAAAGACCACGATTTGCTTATTCTCTTCTCCTCTTCTCTTGTATTATTTGAGCATAATGAAATTAAGCAGCGACTATTTGACCGGGCTTCGAAAGATATGAGCAATATGGTTTGGGTGGACGGGAAATCCATCTCAAACCCAATGGGCACCCGAAGCACAAGATAAAGCCTCTTCAAGAGCTCAAGATCAAACACCTACGAAGGCTCTCAGAAAAAGATCCCACAAAAAAGATGGTAGTATAGCACCCGCATCGGTGCGACAAAAACCGACTTGTTGGACAATCTATGAAGAAGTCGCACTCGTGCAAGAAAATCGACGTGTTCAAGGAATGGTGAATATGTTAGCGTCAAATCTGGCGAATTCATGGACTTGAAGAGATAGAGGCAAAGGAACTCTGATAGGAAAATTACTTACTATGTTGACCGAGCATCTAACCGGAGATGATCGTGAATTTTTTGAAACAACTAAAGATTAAATACGTGAGATCACCACAAAATTTAAGTTGTTTTAAAATTAACCGTAGTAGTGATTTGTTAAAGTTGTTTTTGTTTTTTATTAGTTATTTGTATGTTTAAAGTGTTTAATGTATTTTTATGTCATTATTTAATGTTATTTTTTATTGTTTAAAGCATTTTAAAGCCCACCACGATGCCCCTTAAAGCCCATTGACTTGAGAAAAAGGTGGCTTACGTGAGTCTTACATGTCACATAAGACATTTTCCCTTTAAACTTCTTTAGAGATCACAACACATAGTCTAACCGATGTGATTATGGGGTTTGTTTTAATAATAGTGTAGGTATAAATCCTAAACATGCAAGATGGTGATATTTAGGTGTAAAGTTGTTATTCAAAGCAATATATGGTTTTGTGTACGTTTAAACGTACTATATTCGATGGTTATGATGAACAAAAGGGCATTTGACCCAACGGTATCTGCATGTGAATGTGTTTCCTTCTTTAAAGATAAGGTTTAAATCCTACGGTAGGTAAATTAGGTGGATTTAAGAGTAAATTAAGAATCATTTAAAAAAAATCGGTTAAATATGATTCTCTACTTAGAATGTCCCAAGGTTGTAGTAGTAAAGTGACGTACCTTATAATCAAATAATTAAGTTTGAATATTGCAAAGTGCAAGTGTGATTATTTTAGGATTAGAGTGAGTTATAAAAAGAACTGTGTGTTCGTCGCTAAAAAACCTAATAAATAAATTTCTAAAATACTATACAATAATCTAATCGATACCTTTTATTAACCACAACAATAAATAATCTATGAACATCTTTTTGCACACGTCATATCATAAACATAAATACGTAGATTTTTTTTAGAAAAGAAAAAACAATCATCAAAACACGTTTTTTTCCACACTTCTTGGTTTAAACTTTGATGAATCGGACTTTAGAGTAAAGTGATAAATTTGTGTCATATGACTTTGAAGTCATGACCATAAAAAATAATCTTTAGAAAATGTAGTGTAACTCGTCGTAAAAATAGAGTTTCCGCCTTTTTTTCTCTTTAGATTAACGCAAGCCCAATTTCCTTTGGGTGTGGCCCTGTGGGAGTGTGGGGACTTGAGATTTCTTGTGGGCTTTATTTCTGATTGGGCCTTTTGGTTTTAATGTATTATTATTTTCCAACTTAATATACGAGTAATGAGTATAAATATTTGATTTTCATTCGCATGCAATCTATCTTGATTATAAAACCTGCTGTAGTGTACTAGGTTTATAGTATACGATATCAGTATTTTTTTAATTTATAAAATGTATTGATTTTATGCTATAAGGTCAATAAAAATGACATATTTTTGCTGTTCAATTATCCAAAAATTTGACAATCAAGAATTCAAACAGTGTATTTACTGTTATTTTTTTTTTCACATTTACTTGTTAACATAGTTAATTTCACATTCACTATTGCTTTAGACGTTATCATTTCTCATAAAAAATAAATCTTGTCTTCATAAATGTGTTGGAGCCCACTGTTTAGTACTATAACATCCCACACTTAATTTGGAACAAATTAATAAAGTTTATTATTTGTTAAAGGGAGGAATAATTAAACAGCGACCAAACGAAGGCAAAGTAGTTCGATTACAATTACATTAAAAACACCATCTTTCTTCCATGTCTTAGATCCCTTGGTTGATGAACTGTACTTCCTTTTTGCTTGAAAGCCCAGTTTAGGTGTGAAGTAATCCTATCAACATGTGAAAGCCGCTCTGTTTTTAGGTTGTCTCCTGTCCTAACATTTTACCAGGCTAATGAAGATGACTTTCCTTCCCATAAACAAAGCAAGCCAAAAGTCCTAGAAATGCAACGTATTGCTTAGAATGGCCACTACTAGCCTTGATGATTATTTGATTGGTTTTAGAGATGAAATGTGAGTTTAACCTCGTAGATCAAATAAGGAATATCAAAAGTTAATATGCAATGTATTAGAATTTATAATAGAAATTAAGAAGTTAACCAGAAAGAAAATTGTAAGGAAATGGTATTCAAGACACCAAACCAGGTTACACATGCTTAATAACACCACTAGAAGGGTTAAGAACGTTTCGATCATACTTGAAGTGAGAATTTGAATAATTTGAATAATTTGAAAATTGATAAAAATTAATAGTTTTGATCAATGTAACTCAAAGAATGATTTTTCACTTAAGTGTACGATGTTTCTAAAGTGGATCACACATCAAAATGTGTTTTTGATTTAAGTTTCTAAAATGACGTAAGTTTTGATAAATGACTTTTTAGTAGGCAAATTACATTTACTTATAATTTGGTGGAAATAAATAGTTTTTATTATTGTGTGGTATATATGCATTTGCATAAGTAACCATTTGAAACATTGACAATATAAGATTAAATGCACATATGTTGTCACCCTATAATTGTAATTCTTTTTAATTTCTCTAAACCTTGTATTCTTTAATTTCTCTAAACCTTTACAATAGGTTCAAAGAGACCATTTTAGTACACTCATCGTAAAAGTTCTTTTTTGAACTTCAAGTTTGTTTATTCACTTTAATTCATTTGAAGTTGTTAAGACGGTCTAACAATAGAATAATTGTATATAGAAATTCTGCGCTTGATTAATTTAAGGGTAATCTTAAACAAAACACGATTGACAGCCTTCAGTAAACATGTCATTATTATTATATTTTGTTACAATCACATCCATTCTATAAGTTTGTGACTTCAATATAATAGAATTTAGTTGAGGACTTATTCGAGTATTTTTCACATATTTAGAGATAAGTGTTAAATCAAAATAAAATAGATCGAATTACAAAAACGACTACATATGTGCACCTTAACAAGAAAAAGGAAACTAACGAATATATATATGTTGGCTTTATTTGGAGGCCATCTTAATAAAGCAAGAAACATGTTCAAGTGTCACCTCAAAGCTTCCATAAAACATTTTCATTTACTCATCTTAATAATGTTAAGATTTATTCCAATCTTAACCCCTCCCATGCATGTTCTCGTTCATATGATGTCTTTCCTTTGCACGTAACCAACCTATAATCAAAACTTAAACTTCTCTATTAAGCTTTGCTTGTCTACCCTTCTTTCACATCACATTGATCACAATGTCTAGCCAGCAACCCCCTCCACCCGCCCATGGTTCCGCTTAGCCACCATGGTCCGCCCACCGCCTCCTCCCCCGCCTGCTACACCGTCCAATGAAGCCCGCCGCCACGAAGGCCAGGCCTCATTCGACCCTTATTTACCCCAACAGCCCTGACACCACCCCCCAACAAACACAACCCAACCCCTCCACCTCCCCAACACCACAACTTACCCATCTCCTCCACAACTACCCCATCTCCTCCACAACCTACCCGTCCTAGCTCCAGCTTACTAATGTAGTGGAGCACCAGCACCAGAACAACCCAACCCAACCCCTCTACTGCACCCCAACAACCCAACCCCCCTATCTCCTCCACAAACTACCCCGTCCCTGGCTCCAGCTACTAATATAGTGGAGCACCAGCTTCAGAACAACCCAAACCAACCCTCCACCTGCACCCCAAACACCCAATCCTACCCCATCGCCTCCACGACCTACTCCGTCCCTAACTCCAACTACTAATGTAGTGAAGCCACCAGCACGAAAACCAACCAACCCCTCCACCTGCCCCCAACCTATCCCATTTCCTCCACGACCTACCCCGTCCCTAACTCCAGCTACTAACATAGTGGAGCCACTAGCATTACTAGCACCTCGATTCCCTATGCCACCACCATCCTCACCTTCTACCATTCCACCACCACTTTGCCCACTACCACGAGCCCCATCCACGACGCGTGCTCTAACCCCGCCATCCTCCCCATAATGTTCTAAACCACTAGAACAAGCCCCACCTCAGCTCCCACCCTCTAATCCTGCAACACCACCAGCATCGCCACCAGCATCACCACCACGGACCACCATCCCGGCGCTCTCCCACCAAAGAGATATAATATATTCCTTCACCACCATCATCACCGCCTCTCGCTCCCTAACGCAACAAAAACTCAAAATCCATTACCACCATCTTCCCCACAAAAACTATATCAACTACATCCACCATGCACACTCTTTCCCCATTAGTACTCCCATCTTAAACATAAACCCTTTGATGAAAATTCCACCAGACACAAGCAAAAAACCATTCTGTTCAAGAAAACAAAGAAAAGCCCAAGATTTCATCCACCGGTTCAAATGGCGGTCACATTGGGGCACCCCATAATTATAACTCCACCAGAAAACCCGAAAATCATAAGAAAACATTGGGATTCAGAAGATGCAGGGAAGAACGTTATTACTATTGCAGGTGAAAACAAAGGGGCTGTTATGAACATAACTCCTGTTAGCGACAAAAAACTTGATTTTGGCCACACCACTCTCATCGGCAGACCCAAACCTACCACATCGAACGACGGTGAACAGATTCACAAGCGATGAACAAGAATCAAAACTCGAATGAGTACTGAGAACTTCATTCTGAACAATAATGTGCAAGGTCTTAACAATTCGATTATCTTTAATTGCTCGATTAATCATCATGATCTGGGATCCACCTCACTCTCTCGACAAAGTTTGATGGTGATTAGGGTTTCAATCCAAAGAACACAAGAATGATAATATTGTATCAGATTATGAAGATGGTGGGTGGGAAAAGGTTTCATTAATTATCAACATCTTGTGTTGCTTATAGTCATCTAAGGTACCATACATATATATTGTGAGTGAGAGATAGAATAAGTTGAATGATTTGATGGACTCCTTTGGGTTGCGTTTCAGTATGTTGTTTCATCTGAGGAACAATTTACACAATTATAAATTAATAAATAGTTTATGCATGTGTTCTCTTGTAAAATTATCTATATATTAATTTTGAACTAAATGAATAGTTGATTTAGGGTTTTTTAAATTGGACACAAGAGTTTTTTTTTTAGTTTTTGACTCATTTTGTTGTTGGGGTTCAACAAAAACGCTTATTTACCCGGTTGAAGTAAATATTGGTTCAAAATACGTCAGACAATTGTAATCTTACTTATCAGAGTACATATGACACCACCGCACGTGTTATTTTATGGTTGGAGTTTGTATACGTTTCAACGTAAATTCTGTTTGGAGTCGTGTGATATTTATAATACTTTTTCGATCGTCGGTATAAGTTCTAATTATTCTACGTGTCGATATAAATTAGTTCGAAAATAAATTAGGTCGATTGTAGTCTATGTTTTATCTCGTCTGTAGTCGTCGCCGCAACGCGCGGCTGGTAAAATGACTGGTTGCGGTTAATAATGTTATGTTGTGTAATGTGTAGCTGTGTACCAGAGAGTAGAGAACACTGACGGCCCAATTTGACAATGCATTAGTTGTGAGCCCATAACTTGTGTTAGTTGGGCTAAAAGAATAATTGTTATTTTAAAGCTTCCATTTTTCAAGATAAGGCCCACAAAAGTATGAATTATAAATTATAATATCAGCATATAATATGAATACTAGAGTGGGGTAGTAGAGGATATGTAGTGATTTCTACAAATTTTTAACTTTAGGGTATGCCAAACTGTATAAAACTATTCAAGAATCATTAAACATTATCACGTTAGCTGTAATATTAGATTGCACTGATCATTAAAAAAAATTACTAACTTTCTTTAATACTAATCTTTTATCAAACAATAAAAAAAATACATTATGTGAGTGGAGAGTGCCACCACCCAAGCATGGCACGGCATCCCATCTAGTCTAGATCGATTCTAAGAGCTTCTCCGGCGGGTAAATGACCTATTTTTTATTTATCAAAATTTCGGATGATTAGGTGCGGGGTGGGTGATCGCTCAGAGCTTCTCCAGCAGTAATTTGACCTATTTTGAAAAAATATATTTATTTAATTATATATTATATATTATATGTATATATATGTGTATAGATATATGTATATGTATGTTATGTATGTGTATTTAAAAAAAAAACTAAAACTATTAATAAACTCATTAAAAGACCCAATAACATTTATTTATTTTAACCCATAAACCTTACCTTAGACCTCATTAACATTTTAAATAGTTTATCCCAATACAATTTACCCAATTTAAAATCAATTTAATATGAAAACGTGATCAAGAACTTTGTTTTAAAAAATGTTAAGAGAACTTCCCGATTTCATTTAAGTAAATTAGATGATTTTGATACAACACTTTCGTTTTGTTTATTTTTATAACAATTATCGTCGTATTATAAGTTTTTTATATACAAGTTATTCGGTTTAGACTTTTTTTATACGTAGTTTTACAGGGGTCCATTTTTTGTTCTCGCGACGAACCCAAGGTCTTTTAGGAAGTCTCGGGACCGGCCCTGCGGATGACAAGGGGTGCGACCAAAGCCTTCAATGGTATGAGCGGTTCTTGTTTGCCAAATCACCCGTTCGTTATTTCTCACATCATTCACACACATAATCTTTTTCTAAGCAATCATCTCATCTCACAATATCAATACATTTTTTAAAACATCCAGATTTTACAACTAACTTTTATAATCATTTTACTTCCTTGGTAAACTATTAATATTTTAATATCTTAAGAATAATAAATAAGAAACTTTATTTAAACAATACATACTTAAAAACAAAAAAATATGTAATATTAAAACTATAAGTTTTATATAATTTAAAGAAAATTTAAGATTTAAAATTAGTATTATTATTACAAAATTAATTTGAATAAATATGTAAACAAGCATAAATCAACGAAAACAAATAAAAAACAAACCTGAACTGAATGAACATTCATTCAGACTAATGAACGTTCAGGAAGGCAAATGAACAAACGTGGCATGTGGATACTAAAACTCCACCAATGCGTCGGTGCAAGAATAATCTCCTTAGATCAAACTTGCACTCTCTCTTTCTCTCTTATATCTTCCCGTGCCTAGAGATAGTCTATGAAGAAGGATATCCACCTCAGGAGCGTGCGGTGTTTTTTCAACCTCCCTAGCAACCTAAATGCCAGACAGGCGATAAACGAGTCCTCGGACTTCCATTGCGGATGGAAATAAGCTAGTGTGTTTAAGTGGCTGATGTTATTTTTCATATAGATTTAACACTAGGTTCCAAAATCACCATTGTTAGCACATTAAGTCATATACTCATATTTATCTATGTTAAAGATTACATTATGATATTAATCAAAGTCAGTACGCATTAATAACAACTATAAACAATAGAAAATTCCATATTTTAATACTTATAAAGATATATATTTGTTTTATATGCAATAAAAAATTCAAACACAAAATGCGATCCATTAAGTTGTAGGCTTGCGGCTTGGCTTTAAAGCATCTAATGACTTTTATAAAGCACGCGTTCACATCGTGTGACTTGAAGTCCTAGAATATATTATTATCAAGTAGACTTTCGCTTGGATATTAACAAATAATTAAAACCATCATGCAAGTTTTTCATGGCTTTAAATATAAACATTTTAACAAAACTATTTAAATGTTTAATTAGCTAAGTCACTTCGATTTAGTTTTATTTAATTTGCTAAGACAAAATGCCATAGTTTTCAACTTTAGATAGAACTTATATCATGCTACGTAGCTTGTCGAACTTTTCAAGTCAAACTTCAGATTGGGTTTGAATTGCTTTCAATATTCTTAGGTGTTTTGAATTTGCGTATTGAGGAAGCTTAAATGATTTTGTTGTTTACGTAACGTAAATGGTTAAAAGATTGGAGAAAAACTTTGTGGTTTAACCAAATAATATATATGGTAGAAAGTAAAAGTTGTCATGTCGTACTCTCGATCCCTTTGTGACGTGCTTACCGTATTTAGAGTCACTGTACCTTTACGATTACTCGATGAAGAAATTGAGATTTCAAATTTGTGTTAATAGTGTAAGATTTTCAAGCGTATTTGAAGTTTAAACTTATGCACGTATTCGCTTAGTTTTGTGTATACTTTCAGGTAGTTATCTCTATCTAAAGATTCAAGAATGATCAAGCTTAGGATGAAAGCAAAATACTCATTTAACATTAACCCGTTAATTTGTATATATAAACTTATCTTTGAGAGCATGAATTGTGTTTTGGTTTCGACTTGTAGTTTGCTTTTGAATAAATCATGTATGTATGATTATGATAGCTAAGTCAGTTAGTTGTAGGAACTAAAATATTTAATTCTTGTCTATACATTAGACCGATGGGTTAACACCAATTTAGCTTCTTCTTTTTTTCGTTGGTTTAGTCAAAGTTAATTATCATTTCATTATATTTGTTGAATAATATCACTATTTATTAACATTAAATGTTCCTCACAATATTTCAACTATCACTTATACATTTTAGACATTTATGATTGCCCCACAAATATATGATTAAATTGAATTTACAGGAAAATAATTGTTGTTCTAACATTTTAGGATTTGATGAGAAGGTTACCCTTTTTTACTTTAAATAACAAAAAGCAAAGAAATCTTAGTTATACTTCGTTAAAACTATAATCATGTTTTAAAAACCGGGTTAGACTGGTTAAACCGAGAACCGGTTTCGTCACTGGTTTAATATGCTTTAGTTGGACCGCTTAGGATTGAACCGGTTGGTTGTGGTGGAAGCGGGTTGAACCGGGGATGTGTCAAAACCGTTGGACATGGAAGCTTTGTGAGAGCTCGTCGGATCTAGAGCTGGACAATGGACATGACATCAAGGAAACCTGTAAAAGTAGCTTTCTTTAAAATGGTTATGTTTAATCGACTTTTAGTACAAGGTTTTCATATTGTTTGTAGCACATTACATGATGTGGGTGGGTATTTTTTGAATTTGTTTTTCTAGAAACTTTCAACTTTCTATACATATTTAGTTACACTGAATTATATCTTCTACACTTCTATTGATTATTGAACAAATTATCTTTTAATACTATTTTAACAGATGAACCGATATATAGTTGGCTTAATCACTTTTTTAGAGCGACTTCAAACTGTTTCACGTCTTGTCTAATCGGTGTTCAAATCTCTTAATCACTTCTTAGAGGTAGCCCAAGCCCACCAACCGTCGTTCCGGTTGTTATTCGAACAATTGATTCAATCACCTATACGGTTTTAATGTTACTGGGCTCTGAAAACATTAGTCAGTATCCAGCCTCAAGGTGGCACAGCAAAACACCTGACCACGTCTTGTCTAATCGGTGTTCAGGTGGCTCAGTGACCATACTTATTGAAGTGAGCAACATAGAGTTATTCCCGGGAGGTTCTCATTCAGATGGGTCCTATGCATGCGATTCTTTATCACATGGTATGATCCACTTGGGTTAATCATAACTATTAATAAAAATTACAAACAACTTCTCTTTTGATTGCACAAAACTCACAAGGCTGAAACAAAACTAAAATTCAACAATCTTTAGGATGCTATAGTAATAAACACTTGAATCCCCTCAGAAGAGATCTTAGATTTAAATATATTTATAGTATTTTCTTATCAGTTATCATAACAACTTGAAGGTCATATATCCATCTCAAGTTGGAATTTACCTTATTCCTTTGATTACCATAACCTCTTGAAGATTTATTCTTATGCCTATCAGAAAAAATAATGAAAACTTAACAAATTAAAGTTTAAACCTTTAATAAAAAACATATGGAACCCACAAAATATTAAAATATATTTTAATTTCTCCAAGATCAATTTATAATTATAAATTATTAATCTAAATTTCATAATTATGAGAGTTGCTGAGGTATCAATTGCTGTACCAAATGATGGACTTGACAACCTACAAAAACAAAGTATTGTACAAAAATCGAATCTCAAATACTTTTGTATATACAAATTAAAAATATATATCTAGAAACAATTAATTAACTTTAGCGTGCAGGTAACATTACCAAAATAAAATAAAACTAAAACCAATAGAAACTTCACAAATTATTTTCATTTTCAAGCCCTAACAAAAAAGCAATACGGTGCGGGACCCTAAAAAACTACCCTTCGTCATCATCGTGTCATCTCGACCGTTCGATTGACCCCGAGAATTGATCCGACGGTCCAATCTTCTTGCAACTTTTCATCCTCAGTAAACCGTACAGCTTCTGAATCTCTTTCACAACAGGCACGTTACAGCTACTATCCATCACGAAGACGCTCGATGTTTCCTCCGGCAAAGACGTGTCCTCCGGCGACCGTACGCCGTCGTGATGCCACCGTTTTCCGGCTTTTCCGGTGATCGGAGTTGACGATAACCTAGAGTCACCGTTGATCTGTAAAGCGGTGATCACCGACTTCAACGCTCGTGCCGGTGATCCACGGTTGGAGATCATAAGCTCGCTCATCTCAGCCGGACTCATCGTCGCTCCGGTGAGAAAGATCTCTTCGACTTGAGGAAACAGTTTGTGATCCTTTATACCTAAGCAGTTGTTCGCTAGTATTTTGAATGAATTGAAGTTACACAACGGAAAGTATATGTGAACGTCGATTCTACCAGGGCGTAAGATAGCGGAATCGATCTTCTCCTTGCTGTTCATCGTGAAAACCATGAGTTTTTCGTCACCGCAACATGAGTTCAATATGCCGTCCATGAAGTTCAATATGCCTGAGAGACTCACCGCCGTTGAATTCGATGTGATGAATCGATCGAGGTCTTCAACGACGATGAGCGACTTGCTTGTGGTTTGTAACAGAAGCATTTTCAGATCGGAATCGTCGGTGACTTTTGAGAGATCGATGTCGTAAACGTCATACGAGAGGAATTTCGCCATCGCTGCGATGAAGCTCGATTTCCGGTGCCGGAGGGTCCGTAGAGGAGATAACTACGCTTCCAAACACGACCTAATCGGTGATAATATTGTTTTGATTTCAGAAACGAATCGAGATCGGATTTCACCTTCTTTTTCAGATCGGAATCCATCGCTATCGTTTCGATTGTCGCCGGATGCGATAATCGAACGGAGCTCCACCGTCCGACGCTACGACGGTCGTCCGGTGGTGTCACGGTGTTCATATACAGCTTCAACTCCTTACATCTCATCTCGATATCTTCCGACGCACGGTAAATATGCTGAATATACGATTGCAAAATCCTTCGTTTATCTTTCTTCTTCAATTTCAGTACAAATGCTTTCTTACAAACGCTGTTTTCATCAATCCTCTCGACTCTGTTCGTCCAGGAAACCCTAGCACCGAGGAAGGTGTCGTGAATCGTCTGATCGTCATCGAGGCAGAGGACGACGCCGTTTGGCTTCTTCCCGAGACGAGGTTCGTGAAATCGGAATCTTCAATCGTCGATAGCGAATTCAGGTACGTAAACACCTTCCGATAGAACAGATTCTCCTGATTGTTTTCGTTAAGTTCAGGAACTTTAAGCGATTGATGAACGTGAATTCGATCCTCAATCCAATTCCCCCATTTCTTCAACCGATAAACCAAACTCGTTCGATACAAAAACAACCGAACACATACCAACACACATATAATTGCAAACAATATTAGGAAAACCCCCATCAGAATGATTGAATTGGGGAAATTTATCAAAGAACCTTGTATACAAACCCCTTGAACATTAGTAGAAAACGTAATGGAGATTGGAGTTTGGATGTTGTACAGTAAGAATGTTTATGTGAGGAAGCCGGTGGCGGTGGCGGTGGTGGTGGTGGTTGCCGGCGGCCGGAGAAATTTATGTGGATATATAGGGGGAAGATGGAGGAGTAGGAAAGAAGAATGGGGTGTGGAGAATAAGTCAGTAGCATCCGCGTAAATTACGAGTGAAAGGAGAATTAAATATTTATAAGTGGTAAGCAAACTTCCAAATTAGGGGGTTGTTTGGAAATTCTGAAATTGAAAGGCAGTAGAATCCTCTATTTCTCCAAGTAGTTATTAGGTATCATGAGATAATGAAGTATTGTTTTGAGATTCTTTGTATAAAAAATGCTTTTATCAATATGCCGTAAATAGTATTAAAAAGTTAGTCAATAATTTTTCACAGGTTAAAGTGCCAAGGTGTTTTGTTTTTGTGATTTTTTTTACAGTGGATTGAGTTAGAACAACCATTAGGGCTGATAGCTTCTCAATTAAGAGCAATGCACAATTGTAATCTCATTTGTAACTTTGTACATGTCCAGCACTCTGCTGAGTTTTATTAATGAATGGTTGTTCAAGAAAGAAAATAAACTAAAGGTGAAAGAGTTTTAATTCTATAAATGGTAGGTAATTTAATTTAATATATTAAAGTAGAATATGAGCCGTTTTAAAGAAAGTTAATAATTTCTCACGTTAACAACACATGTTTGTGACTGTTTTTTTAAATAAAAGCTTCATAAAAAAGTTGTGAAAACTTCACAAAATAATAAGCAAGTTTTATGAGTGTTTCAATTATGTTTTATTTGTTTCAATCAGGTCACTGATATTTTATTTGTTACAGTCAAGTCACTAAAGTTTTAAAATTGTTCCAACTAAGTCACTCATACTTTTTTTAGTTTTTTATATAAGTTGCAATTTTTTTAAATAATTTGGTTTTTTTTAATTATTGAATTTTTTTTATATTTTAATTTTTTAAACCTGGCTTTAATAAACTTATTGGGATAAAAAAAAGTTTATGAGTGACCTGATTAGAGAAAAAAATTATGAGTGACCTAATTTAAACAATACTAAACTTAATTACTATTTTACAAAGCTATTAAAAAAAAGTTAGACTTCAAATAAGATGTTTGGATTATAAAAGCTGACCTTTAGATGCTCTAAGTGTTTGTTTGGTATAGGGTAATGAAATGGATGCATTAATAGAATGAATGAGGGAACGGAATGGATAAGAGAATTAAATAAATCATTACATTTTATTGTCCTGTTTAATTACCCTTTTAGAAATAAATGAATTATTATTTTTGTGTTGTTTGTTAGGTATGAAAAAACAAAGCAGTGAAATGTAAAAGAAGTTATGATGGTGATGGCGGGCAGTGTTGGTGGCTGGTGGTGGTTTCCGGCGGTGGTGGTGGCCCGAGGGTAGTTTCCTGCGGGGGTGATGGCCGACGGTGGTGACCCGAGGGTGCTTTGCTGCGGGGGTGATGGCCGACTCCTTTGGTGGATTCTTGTGGTAGTTTCCGGTGGCGGTGGTTTCCGGTGGCGGTGGTGGGCGGCGGTGGTTTCCGGCAGGGACAGTGGCCGACGGTGGTTTCCGGCGGGGACAGTGGCCGACGGTGGTTTCCGGCGGGGACAGTGTCGGTGGTTTCCAATGGCGACAGTGGCCGGTGGTGGTTTCCAGCGGCGGTGGTGCCTTCGATGGTTTCTGGCGGGCGACGATGACCGGTGGTGGTGGCCTTCGGTGATTTCCCGCGACGGTGTTCGCGGTGGCAGTGGTGACCAGCGGCGGCGTTGGCCGGTGGTGGGCGGCGCCGCTGGTGGCCGATGGTTGGCAGCAACGGCAGTGGCCGATGGTTGGTGGTGGTGGTTGCCGGTAGCAAATGATCTTGGTGGTGGTGGTTGTGATGGGTGAGTGAGTGGTGTTGGTGATTAATGATGGAAGAATGGATGGAATGAAAAAAAAAAAAGAGTGGTGAATGGAATGAATTTAAGGTAATGAAATCAATTATGTAATGGTTCATTTTATTAACTTTACCATCCAAACATGTATTTATTCATTACCCTTAATGGATCATTCCATTCCATCCTTCGTTCCTACTTACAAACCACTACCTAAAAACTAGTAGTCATAGACAAAGTTCAATACATATTTGAAACTGATCCCGGTAAATAAGATGAATGGATTATGTCACTTTTTGTGAGTATAATTCTAGAAATATATAGATTAAAACCGACAATTAAAGCAACTTTATCAAGATAAAAGAAAAGGACCCAAGAAATGTCGTTGTAAAATTAAAGTTCACTTTTTTTTAGGAGTTGGTAGAAAGATTATGTATAGTATATAATAAAAAAGTAACTACGATGTCACATGCCACTTTAATGTTACTTCTGAAAAAAAAAATTCGTATAAACTAATATATTATTTAATCAAGTTTTTTTATTTTAAGAAACTCAATTAATAGTAATAATTTATTTGTTTTGAATTAAATTTTTTATATTATAAATTTTATTGTGTAATCATATTGTTTTGAACTATACATATTATTATAGCCAAATAAGATTCAATTTAAAAAAAAACTAAAATGAAAAAAATATTTATTGATATACTTATATATTTATGTTAGTGTGATTTTAAGACAACTGGTTTTTAAATTTACATGGGTCAGTTGTATGTTATATTATTAAAAAAATATTCGAATATATATAACTTATAAATGTAACTTTTTATTTTTCATTGTTAGAGTAATAAGTAACTTAATCATACGAAATATTTTAGAATATCATTTTATAATTATTAATTTTTATTATATTAATATTTTATTTATTCAATCCGTGTATTACACGGGTTTATTAAAACTAGTTACTATATAGAGTGTTTTATACAACAATGTGCTCAACTATGATTTTTATAGGTTTACATAAAGTTGTATAACTAGTTAAATTTAGTTGAGGTTAGTCGACCCATTGAGTGGTTGTCCATATATTATTATTCCAATCGAAACAAGTTAAAAGATGTTGAGGTTTCGTACATTACAAGAGACAGGAGGTTGGCATTGTATATTATTATAATAAATTAATAATATATTGACCTTGTCATTTTGTAAGTGGACTTAGTTCCAGCTCAATCTAGTCCAGGATAAAGTAGTATTGTTTTCAGATGGCTAAGGTCCTTAAGGTCCCAAGGCATCATAAATTGGTCACAGATACTCAAAGAGTACTAGAGTTTATAATTTTTTCAAGAAGTTCAACCTTTGTCTATATTAGTTTTCAAATTTTTGCGGAACCAATTATTGAAAATCTATTGAGATTGATCATAGACCGAGTATGTTAAAACACTTTTTTTCTTTCTAGAAAGGTATTTTATATTGAGCATGTAATATCAAAAGTTATTTATTAATTTAGTTGAATTTATGATCTTTTAGACATCTTTGTTGATAAATGAATGATGTATGATACAAACATATGAACAACTACATTTAATATGTCTATTCAGTGATGAATCCATAAAATTTTTTCAGTGAAACTAAAATTGAATCATGTTAGACTAGTTCTTGTCAAATTGTGTAAATGAGAAGGGTAAAAATTACATTCATTCGTAACAAACTCCATTCAATATGACACTGCTTTAAGTAATTTATAATTATATAGGCAATCAAATCGCATCAGGGGTAGCTGGAAACCACCATGGTGACATAGTTTATGGGGCTTCGTTTCTTTGAACCATCAAGTTTGAGGTGCTAGAACTGAGCTAGAAGTGTTCACTTCAGGCCTTTGACTTGTCATCCTACTCCTCTCAAAAAACAATTTCAAAAGTTATCATATTTTATCTTGGAATAAAATTTGGTTTTATAAAAAAAGTTTTTCTTTTTTTTTCTAAATAAGTTTCAAAAACACGTTTTATATAACGATATAAAAATATATTTAAAATTTTAATTTTTTTTATAAAAACTTAATATAACAATTTCTGAAGGTAAAACTAAACTTTTAAAAATATCTTTTAGAATTGAAAATAGACCTAAACAAACCTAATTCAACCGATTAAACCGTTTAAACCGATTTATTCGATTTGTTTATCGGATTAAACCTGTTAAACCGGTTATTATTCGGTTTATACGGATAAGCGAACCGAATAAGAAAGATTTTTTGTAACCGCTAACCGAAGTGAAAACCGAATTTATGATTTGATTCGATTTTTATAATTACGGATACGATTTGGTTTTCGGTTATTTTCTGTTTTTGGCTTTTTTGAACACTCGTAACCTTTGAAAATAAAAATAATAAAAGATAAAAATATAAAAACTAAAAGTAATAATAAATAGACAAAACTTAAAAATATATTTTAGCATATTAATGGGTGATATGGTAAATAAAAAAATAAAAAAACAAAAATTAACTATTTTTACAAGTTAAGAAGAGAGCTATGACAAGTAAAAATAATTTAAAAAAGGGTATATATAGCATCACCCTATTTATATTAATCTCTCTTTAATCTTAAATAAATCCAATCTAAGTAAAATGATTCTAATGAAATACGTTTAAGAAAATAATAATAATGATAACCGCTGAAAACAGAAAAATGTAAAATATTGTTTTGAACCATACAGTTTTGTTGATTTACTAACCAGAAAGATGTATAATTTGTAAGCAAAAAGAATGCTCCTATAACAAAATAAAATAAAATCGTAAGTGTTAAAAATTCCCGAATAAATGAAAATAGTGTTATTTTAATTCTTGTATAACAGTTGTTGAATGACAACACACAACAGCGATTCCCAGTGGGCCGTATCACTCATTTATCTAGTTGCAAGAGTTACAAGGTCACAGCTATTTTCCTTCTTGAAAAACTATATCTTGTTTATTTATTAACACATGTATACTTTATTGCATCTGTCATCTCACACACACACATATACATATTATATGTACGTATTATATGTGTACATCTTAATTATAATAGTGAACAGATTTATTGTCAATATCAGTAATTATTATTTTGCTCAATTAAATAATTTTATTATAATTTATGATGTGCATTGAAAGTGTATAAACAAGTCAAATTTTGTAGATGTGAAGGTGTGTGTATGTCGATAGGAAGGAGACACCAAAAACATTAAGGATCATATTGAACGAAGAAGCAACAAATTAGAAGAGTTAGGAGTTTCTAATGATCATGAACCCAATGAAACTAGTCTTATATATGTTCGGTTACATATAACTCAATCCAATTATACAAAAATTGTATTTGCTTCAGGTTTTGTTAGTTCAACTTTTTTCGTCCTCACATTAATAGACGACTCATGAATTTTAACTCACGCAAATATTAGGAGGAAAGCTAATTTTGAGAATTGAATCAACTAAAAACTCAAATAATAGTATGACAACGGATGAGCATTAACTAAGTTGTGTGTGAAGGTGAGAATGAGGATGATTTGGTGCGGATATGTGAAGATATGTGTTTTTAAAATTTCATAAAATACAGTTACAATAAATATCAAAACTATATTATTTACGGTTGACAGGTCATATATTAACAGTAAAGACAATTTAAAAAGTTGTCTACATTATTGAAATAGTGGTGATGTGTGGTTTTTTGTTTACTTTATTATAACATACTATATATAATCTTTTGTGACGATGCATGATCCATAATAACATATAACGTTATATTATGATAACTTCATTATCCTACATCAAGATACAACCAATTTGTTTCAACCCACCTAAACGACTTATTGATATAAAAATATAAAGCAGAGTGGAAAAGGTAACATAGGTAAAATAATTGAAGGATTTGAACCGTAATCTGTGCTTAATTACAAGCGGTTTTATAAATTATTGTAATTGTTTGGACACACCATTATATTCACATACTTCATTCACATTTCAGATCTTGACCATTTGAATGCAACATCATTGTTCGTCAAAATGCCAAAGCTTGAGAATTTGAATGCATCATCGTAATTAGTTCAAATGCATTGTTGTAACCAATTTAGATATAACCTTGTAATTAAAGTGCATCAACATCTAAAAAACGTTGTTTTGTTTAAGAATACACATATACATATAAAATTTGTATTCTAAAATTAAAGATGATCAAATTTTGAATTTTATGGCATACTTTCTAAAATATAATGAAGTATATAAAAACTTTTCATTACCTTTTTAGTTATCTTAAACTTCATACCATTTAATATTTCCTAACGATATAATCTTACCCATTGAGTTAGTGTAATCAATAAATACATCTCTATATGTGTAGAAATTTTAAAAGAGTTGTTCTAAAAGCAACTCACCAATGATTTTAGTCGATGCAACCTTTATTATACGAGCTTAAACATGACATTTACAAAACGTATATGAGCGTATAACAGGTCCTATACATGCGTACTTAATCCAAATCAATCAAATCTGTACGATTTACGTTTAGTTTACAAATAGTGGATGCGTCTAATCTAACACCTTTTAATATTTATGTGGCATTGCAATTGAGGGGCCCTAGTGGGGTGAATTGGAGATGTGATATGACAGATGGATGATATGGAAAGTTATATAGTATTTTCATAGTAGGGTCAGCGTTACATCACTTCGATTTTATTTCTTTTCCTTTTGGAGCCTTTTGCGGTTTTGCCTGACGTAAATTCCTCACTAAATACGATTTTAAAATGAACGGCGGTGGATGCAACGTGTGTAATAAGGTTTTTTTGTGGTTTAATTTAGGAAGATTACATTTATGTGGCAACCCTCAAACACCAAGATTTTTATTTGGGTTTTGGTTTGTCTTTAACTACAATTGACGTACATGTTTTTGTAAGTTAAAGTGAAGGTGGCATTATTTCGTGAAGTGTCTTGAATGAGCGGTGTTGGAGAATGAGTTAAAATAAGTTTAAGCAAGTTGGTAAAAATGATTTTTCGTCAACCTATAAATAATTATATGTAGATGCGATTAATATAGTTATCTTTTATTGATTTTTGTATTGCTATGCGAGAGCCCATAACAAAACAAAAACGTGTCTAAATCAGAGTCAAGATATATGAGATATCGATGCTTGAAATTATGTGTTTGAAACCATTAAAGTTGTGAACTTGCTATTGATGACATAATCACGAGGTACAGATGCCCAAACTTGCTACGATGACGCCATCGCCCCCATCATACCTGATTTGCTACCTATGACAAATTTTGGCACCGAAGACCAAATTTGCTATCAACGACTAAATTGCAATCGATGACCGAAATCATGACCAATGACTAAAGTTGTTGCTGACTAGTTGTTACTACTGACCCTAGCGATTACCGTTGATGAGTTGAAATAGAAACATTAAACTTTCAATCAAAACTCAATTGAACAAAATTGAATATATTTATTGCATTTTATTTTTTTGTTTAATTCTTGATTGGGTTGTTTCAATACTGTTTCATTAAAAATATTAATTTGAGTCTTAGTTAAAACCACATTATGATTCATAGTCATTTTAAACACACAATAAAGCTTTCTAACAATCATCTTTTCTATTCTCCTTGAAAGGTTATTTCAGATGCTAACGTCAACAATACCATTTATTCCGATTGTTGTTCCATAGAATATAAACGAGTTCTCTTAAAATCCTAAGCCACAATCTTTGTTTTCTTTAATATTCATCATCTTGTGCTAGTAATTTTACTTTATTTTCACGATAAAAGTATTTATTTGTACTGTTTTCTTTATTGTATTGTGATTAATAATTATGAAAAAGTGTTTTTTAAATTGTTTTACAAACGACTATCCTACACGTATTTCTTTAATCCAATAACACCGATGTTGAGTTGCATGGAGAAGTTATTTGGTTTTCAAGGTAAAAGTTTTGACCATCTTTATAGGAGAGAGTTGATTTGTTCCAAGCCAATTCTAGATGACTATTTTTTTAAGAAATAGACGATAAATAGAGACACTCTTTCGAAATAATTTTTAATATTTCATTCATTACAAAACATTAAACATACTTATCTTTTTATTAGCTTACAATGATATACAAACTAATAAAAAAAAAACACTAGCCCACTACTTACGAAATAAAATACAAGCAAAGAAAATGGATAAATGGGAACGTGGATGATTGGGTAGTTGGGTGCGTATCAATATCATCATGTATTTGTATTTGTGTTTATCATCTTTTAATGATTTATACGCTTTAAATCATATCCTACGGGCTGATTTAAATGACAATTCAACTTTTCAACGAACAAGTAGATGGCGATAAGCTTCACTTTCGAAAGAATGTTAAAAGAATAAATTCGTCATGGATTGTAAAGAAAAGAGTCCATTCACATACTTTTTAGCAAAAGCCAAAGGGCATAACAAAGCGCATATAAGTGGCCTGTTTCGAAGCTAGAAGATAAACATTAAACAGGTAAAATTATTTACTAAAACATTTTTTGCTAAGGCGGTGTTCATGTGGTTGGAAAAGGTGTCTCTCATTATGAGGTTGATTGTTCAAGTCTCACGATAAATAAAAGCCGTAGATTTATGTGAATTAATTGTTGGGTGTAAGTTATGTGTTGTAAACAAAAGATAAAACTAAAACTGCTTTACATTTATTATTATTATCAAAAGCATTTTTTAAATAAAATCACTCGTATTATAAACTAATTTATAATTTCAAAAATAATGTATTTAGTTTTGTTTATAAAATTCATTTAAAATAGTTACATGACGAGTGAAATTCAAACACAACACATGTCGACACCTTATTAAATACATTTGTTGTTTTCAATAATTTAAGAGTTTCTTCGCCAACGAACTTATGGCATGAATTTGTGTAAATCAGATTCATAGTCGGTTTGGTACTAGTTTCAAAATACGAGTAACTTTAATGAAAATTCTAATTAATACAAAATGTGTAATCTTTTATAGTACTTATCTTGCCATAATTTGTTTGGTGATTTTTTATACATCATTATCTATATTACAACTTGAAACAAACTTTTTGTATGTTTAAGTATTATACGGTACAATATTTATTATATAAGAATTAGATATATGTATATCAGTATAAATATTAATCTTTAAAGTTAAAATATTATTTGATTTATAAAACAGAGACAGAAGTTGTGCAAGTTGTTTTTTGTTAGACGGAAACAAGATTTGGTGAATGGGTGGTGCGGGGGTCATATGCTTTTAAAGATTCCAGCAGCTTTCCTCACTCGAATATACCCATAACTGTATTTTTGTTTTTTATGATGATGTTTATTGTATACTTATTAAGATTATTGAACGATAATCGTCTATGCTTAATAAATAAGTAACTATTTGTGTCGTGTGTCATAATTCTATGAGTCTAAAGTTTGTTTTTAGTTTCTATTAGTTATGTTTGTATTTTAGTATGAAATAAAAAATATATAATATCAACCATATCTTATTTAAAATATCATTTTATAATTTATAAATCTTTACTACTAAAGTCTTAATATTTTATTTATCCATCCTGTATCATAAATGAGATTCTAACTTAGTTAGTTGCGTATTTTAAAGCTGTATAAAATTTTTCTGATAAAAACATATAATTATTAGAGACAACAAAACTAAAACAGTTTATTTAAAGGACTGTTTGTTAATAATATGTTGAGTCATTGATCTAACTAAATAAAAGGTACATCTGAATGTATTCCTAAAACTTACCCTTCCATGAACCATTAAACCATGACTTTTAAATGAATTAAACAACCAATGATCCTTAGCTATGGGTAAAATGGAGAGGTTATGGGCTTAATTTTTTTTTTTGGAGTTGAGACATGAGATTTTTTAGTTAAGGGTTTCCTCTTGATAGGGTTAGAGGTGCGATCTAGACCGGAAAGCAGAAGGTGGATCCAAATAAAATAACACTTATTTTCCAAAGCAGTATCGCATATTTTTCGTTTAAAAAAATAAATCAAATACACTCTATCTCTCATCGATATAATTAAAGACAACCTTAAAGTAAATATTAAGAAACTATCAAATATTCTTTAACTTTGGTCTTGATTTGGTTTAGTTCAGTAAACTTGATTTTGAGTTACTAACGCTTATAAACGCGTAATTGAACGTGAAGAATATCTAGCAGTATTTAATATTACGAAAATAATATATTGAAATTTGAGTGAAACCGTGGGCCGAGATAGTTATCGAGATATAAGTATGGACCAAAAGCCACTTTTATCACATTAATGATCAATTGATCATAGAGAATATTCGTAATACAGTTTACTAATTCGTTTTATTTTTATATTTATTTATAAT
Organism: Flaveria sonorensis; assembly: GCA_025506505.1. NCBI lineage: Eukaryota > Viridiplantae > Streptophyta > Magnoliopsida > Asterales > Asteraceae > Flaveria > Flaveria sonorensis. Next base: position 51,919 of record JACCIY010000466.1, on the reverse strand, counting down.
TAATAAAAAGATAAAAAGATATGCGCCGTTCAAAAAATAATAATAATAAATAAACAACTAAATAAAAAGATTAAAGATATGCACAAAATTTCTAGATTAATAAAAGGATGTAAACATCTTTCGCATTAAGTCATTTTAAGTTATATCTTAATTAGAAGACAATCTAATTTACTTTTCAAGAAGATAACTGATTTTAAGTCGGTTTTTCCTTTGATCTTTCCCTTTTTTTCTTTAGATATTTGATTTCGTCATCTTCACAATATTACCGTTTTAAAAAGTAAATCAAACAAAAAATACTTATTTGATGACGATATATTCTCATAATTTGATGACTTTGACATATATTTTTTTTTCTTTTTTGTTTTAAAAATAGAAATTAGTATAAAATATAACGTTGGATTAATCAAGTGCATGCATTTATGGGGCCTCTAAAAGATCATCTACCATCTACGTAATTTATACAGATAAACAATAATATTTTTTTTCTTATTCACTCATAACCACTCACAATCATTTCCTTTAATATAAATAACATCCTCACAATAACATAGAAAACCTATTGTGAATGCTCTAAGGTGTGGCTTCAAAATACTAAGCATTACACTTAATAAAACATTGCTCATTGATATAGCTTGTTTCAACCAGTGTGTTAAGTTAAACCAGGTATTGTTAATTGTCACGCTCTGGGGTGGAAGCCTCCAAGAACGTAATCTAGCATTAGTGTAAGGTACCCACACTCTTATTTCATATAATGATCACGTTAATGATCCATGATAGTCACGTAAAAGGTGTAAGAATTGGCCAAGAAAAGGCCTTAAACCAGCAACGTGCCCCGACAATTAGATGGTGTATCTAGACAACTACATCATAAACGCAAAGAATGTCACATCGCATCCATAGACAAGTTTAGATACCCATGTTCACCATGCTTAATTCTTACTCGCTCGCACACACATGAACATATACGTATTCTCATACTAGATCTTGGTTGCAAAAAAAAATCATTTCCACCGATCATTGATTATATCAAATGCCTCACTTGACATCGATGGATCATCAAACCAAAGCCATGTGTGACGAATTCTTGCTCCAACATGCATATTACAAGTGTGTGTACATAAATACGTCCTCAAAGCTTGTGATAAGTTAATTTTAAACCATTTTCAACGTATCACTTATATTTCCTAGTTACATTTTATTCAATATCTTCAAGTACTTTTATAAAAATAAAAAGATCTAATGAAAAGCATAAGCTTAAGCTAGTTTGGTAAACCATATATAATTTAACATGAACATGCATTCAATTTTTATTTTCAATGAGCATTGTAATGCCATAAAAAAGAAAGAGCTAATATCTTCTTTTCAACATTTAAGAAAAATCAAAGTTCAACGTAAACACTACGAATATCGTTTTCTCAAAGTCTTGTAGCGGAAAAGACACTTCACACTTGGAATAAGCCTGGCAAACGCCTGATTTTGCATGACACTACTTTATAGTATTTTATTACTAGGTTAGTACCCCGTGTATCACACGAGTTGTATAAATAAAATATTAAATAATTAGTAATTAAAAGCTTTATATTATAAAACCATAATTCAAGATAAAGTATGATTGAAATTACATATAAATAGCTACTTTAAGTAAATAAGCAATAACATCTTTTTCCTAAGCTTTTAATTATTTTTGTTGTTTTGATAAGATTGTTTTTAGAAATTTCACCTTTTATAATTTTTATAAAAAGCATGATTTAAAATACTTTGTTCCAAAAAAGTTTAGTGTTTTAAAAAAATTTATATTTTATAAAAAATTATTTATTAATTATTACTATTTTTAATAAAAAGATGTGATTTTTAATTTTCTTAGTAAAATCTATTTTTAAAAAGAAGTTTGATATTAAAAAATCTAAATAAAGAGAGATAGTAATTAATTAAATTGATGTTTAATAAGAGAGATAAATTAATATGAATAATTAAATGACTATAATATCCATTTGGAGGGAAAAATAATGTTAGATTGCCTACAAAGATGACATATGGTAATAACAAACATTCTTTTATTATATTCTATAGATTATTATTATTATTACTATGAATAATAATAATAATAATAATAATAATAATAATAATAATAATAATAATAATAATAATAATAATAATAATAATAATAATAATAATAATAAATAGTAATAACCTCATGTCGTCAGGATCGTAAGCTACAAAAACGTTAGAATAATTACAAAAGAAATAAGGACAAAAAATATATACCAAGGAAGTTATGAATAGGAAACAAGTGTTGCAAAATAAATTGGATTAAAATATCGAATGAATGTGACGCGACCCGTAATGAATAATTAAAGAATATAAATTTGGCATCCACATTTAATTATTGGCTACAATTAATAAGTATTTTATATTTTATGTGGTTATATAGATATTAGAAAATATATATTTATTAAATATCATCATAAAAGTTGTGTTATTGCAATAATTATTTTATCTTATTAAATAATATTTTTATAAAATTCTGATATCTCTTAAAAACTTGTAATAGGTTAAGTTTGTTTGGCGCGAGAAAAAAATACTAAGTTTATTTAATTTGCACTTACAAAAATATATAAATAAATTCAAGTTTACCATTTCAATCCAAGATATCTGAGACTGTTATGGGCTTCCAATAAAGGCCAATATTATACACAGTTGACAGTCCATTGATCCATAATTCGCTTTTAACCATGAAGGCATGAACATAAACTATTTTTTTTTTTTTTTTTTTGATGATAGTAAGGTTTTTCATATAGATAATAGAGTAAATTACTATTTTGGCCCCATGGGATTAGGGTCATTTAACACTATTAGCTTAAAAATGAATCTTTTGACATATCAAACCCTGATGTTACATCTTATAACAGTTTTGATCCCTAACCATTAACTCTGTTAGTTTTATCAGTTAAGTGCAAGGGTATTTTGGCCTTTCTTAACCCAGTGGTTGTTTTGAAAGTTAAATTTTTTTTTAATATTGAAGGGATATTTATATAATTATTTAAATTAACAAAAACCAACTCCAAGTTAAATAAGTTTTTAATTATATATTTAAAAAATATACTATTAAAAATGTGGTTTTTATAAAAAGATACAACTTATTAAATCTTTTATTTTTCATATACGTCTTCTCCAGAATCATTAGTTTTTCAAAAAAAAAAAAAATCTTTCAACCATTTTAATGTATTTTGTTTCATTATAGAATACAACTTAGAAAATTTATTATTATTTTGATTTTCTATCGTTTTTTATAAACTTATTTTATTAAAATCATTCATTAGAAATCTTTCATTAAATTATACAACACAAGTTATAATATTTTTAAAACTTTGATTCTTTTAAAACCTTTCATTAAATTATACAATCGTTCTTAACTTCGTTCTTCTTTAGAACTGTTCATTTCTTAACTTCTTTTCTTAAAGATTTCGTTTTTTTATAAACGGATCTTCTAAATTGTTCTTTTTTAAAATCATTCATTTGCTTAAAATTATTCGTTTTTCAATTACCATGTATTTCTAAAATCATTCATTTTTAAAATATTTTTTTGCTAACGACTATAAGTAAGTAATAAATATAATATATATTTGAAAAGACTATATTTCTAATGGTTATTTTTGTAAAGGCTATGTTTCTAATTGTTTGAATTCGTAACTTTTTTATCAAGTTAGAATTTCTATCTTGTAGTGTATACTAGAATGAAATATTTAAAAATGACGAACAATATGAAAAAAGGTTGAAAAACGAATGAGTTTGAAAAACACATTTATAAAAACAAAATCTTTAAATAAGACACAGTTATTTTTATATTTATAATACGTTTTATTAAATAATAATTATAAAAATAATAATAATAACAAAATCACAAAAAGAATATTTCTAACTTGTATTGTTTAATGAAACGGTAGATTTTAAAAAGGACGAATGATATAAAAAAAGTTTGAAAAACGAATGATTTTGGAAAGTCGTTAATAAAATTCAAAAGCTTTAATTAAGACATAATTAATTTTATATTTATAACGTGTTTTATTAGATAATAAACATAAAAATAACAAAAAAACCAAAATAAAAATAAAATTTTTTAATTTGTATTGAAGCGAAAGATTTAAACTTTTTTTAAAAAATAAATTATTTTAGAATGTTGTTTATAAAAACAAAAGCTTTACAAAGAACGTGTTTATTTTTATATTTACATGGTGATTAATTAAATAATAATTATTAAAATAAAAAAGAATACTCAAATAACAAAAAAAACAAAGTACAAATAAAAAAATTACATAAATGATATTAAAAACATTTTAAAATATACAAGTAAAAATATCATAAATAACAGAAAAAAAAAATATGATGAGGGTTGTTTTTGTAAATTTGAGTAATTACATAAGTAGTCACTTTGTAATTTACACAAATAACCCCTGAGATGTAAATAGACGAAAATACCCCTAGACTTAACAGAATAAACTAACAGAGTTAGTATTAAAGACCAAAATTATTACAACATACAACCCCAAGGTCTGATATGTCAAAAGATTTCTTTTTAGGCTAATAAAGTTAAATGACCCTAACCCCATGGGCCAAAATAGTAATTTACTCCGGAGAAAATAAAAAAACATAACTTTTTTCATATAACTATACACTAGAGCAAGCATGGCAGGCTAAGTTATATATACCAATAACTTGAGATACCAAGACTCAAGTCATGTGTTTATTTATATTTAAGTAAATTACTATTTTAGTCCATGTGATTTGATGGTTATAACGCTTTTAGTCCAATAGTTTAAAAACGTCCAATTTAAACACTATGGTTTAAAATCGATCTCAATCAAGTCCAAAGCACTAACTACCTTTCATATTCTCTGTTAAGTTTATGTAAAATTACTAATATACTCTTGTATTTAAATTTTTACTGTATTATAAATAATATAAAACTAAATTATTTGTCTCAATCTGTCTTTCTCTTTCTCTGCGAAGTCACCATATTCCTAAATCTACACACCTAAATCTTTAGAGCCACCACCACCACATGTGGACCTCAGCCAACTCCACCACCTGTGGACCTCAGCCACCACCGCCACCTGTGGACCTCAGCCACCGCCACTACCTGTGCACCTCAGCCACCGCCACCGTGACCACCTGTGCACCTCAGCCACCGCCACCACCGGTGCACCTCAGCCACACAGCCATCTTACCCACCCATCTTCATCATGTGATCTTCCCTCCTTTTTCCCTTGATCACGTGGTAATAATTCAAGGTTTAATTGATCTAAATGTATGATTTTACATCATGATTATGGTGGAATAGTTTCAAGTTGTTTGTGTTTTGATTTATAGGTGTTAGGAGCTAAAGGAGGCTTAATTTAGAGAAAAAGGAGCAAAACACGAAACTACAAGGACTGAAAATGTAAACATCAAAAGTTACAAAAAAGACACAAATTTAGGTGTATCGGCGTATGATACGCCGGGTATGGGCGTATAATACGCCAGTCGGCGTATGGGCGGCGTATCAGTGGGTGTATTTGAAAAAAATTACAGAAAGTTGGCGTAGATACTGATTTGGGCATATGATACACCCAGGTCGGCGTATCATACGCCGGTCACCAACAACTTACCGGATTTTATGGATCTTCAAGTTTATTTAAACACATCCAACCCCAGTTCGAAGAACAACTTTTCCCAGCCGAAATCTAGCAAATTCAAGGTGATTTTGGGTGCTTGAAAGCTTCCCAACTCACACCAAATCATCATTGATCATCATCGAATCAAGATTGAAGAAGTAATGAAGATGATGAGTGGCTAAATCGTTCTAGGATGCTTTCGGGTGGATAGTTCTTGCCACGTGAGATGGTTAGTCATGTTTAGGGTTTTTTATGTTGAAAACTTTGTGATTAAATGTAATTGAAGGTTTTGATTGAGTTAAACAATTTGTTTATAAAGAAAGTTATTTGATTTATCATCAGTTTTCGGTTTCCTTGCATCGTTAGCTCAATGAGACAAGTAGATAACTTGATATAGATAAATTGGTAACTTTATGAATGAAAGAGTCTTAAAAGATTTTTCCTTGGTTATTACTTCAATCAAAAGCTAAGATCTTGAGTCGTGTTATGCATCCCTAAAGTACACTTGATAACCCATTGATCTTGTAAAACTTGAAACCCGGAAGTGATTATTTCTTATTGTTTAATCAAACTCATTTCAAAGTTTGTTGCTTTTTGCAATTGGGTTCTTAATTTCATCCAAAGTTCCAATCTTTAATTATAAAGTTCACGTCTTTAAGTTAATCGAGTCGCATTTGTTAAACACTTTCCACATACTCCCTGTGGAGACGACCTTACTTACCCTTACACAATAAAGGTAGCTAAGACTGATGTGAAAAGAAATTTGGAGAAAAGCATTCAATACGACCATCATAAGTAGTCTCATGTAAGGTCTGGCTGAAGACCTAAAACTTAGCGCTTGCGGGAGGCAACCCGAGAACTTTGTAGGTGTGTTCACTAAAAACCCTCACGAGACTACAACTCGTCCACTCAGGTCTACCGAGGGGTTTAAAGGCTTGTTGCATATGCTAAATGCAACCGTGATTCCTACGAAAATGAGTTCTAACTCTTCTATTAGTTTGTGTGTTTTTGTTTTGTTTTGATAGTCAATCATGAGACGCAAGCACTCAAGTGTAGGGAGGCACAAGCCGGGTGATGAAGGTTTCCGATAATGATTGCGATTAGGTCCATGTGCTCTTTCCACTACTTTGGTTTTGAACAATATTCTTTTCATGCTTTCGTTGAAATTGACTAATAATATGTTAGGATATGGCATACTAGTCTTCCATCGTAATGAATTGTCTTGTTTAGCAATAATAGAATGAAATTAAGAATCTACTTCCCTATGTTATGAAAATACCAATTGTGACCATCATACTTTGAGGATAATGAATCTTAAGTGTGGGGATAAGGGGAGAAATGAGAAAAAATTGAACCTTTTTGAAAAATAAATCTCCAAATTAAGCTTAGTTGTGTATGAAACCCAAAATTTTTTATACATGGTTAATTATCACTTGTTTGTGCATGTATAGATCCCTTGGCATGCTTGTTTTGAAATTATAGTAAGTCATTCTCATCATGAGCTTTTATAAAATGAGGTAGAATTTTTAGGGAGCATAACGAATTGGTTGTAGATGACATATGTGCTTCACATTATTAACCCTTTCCCACCGTTTCCGTAAGAGTTGGAGCCCAATTGAGCAATTCATAGCATATTTTGGATTTGCTTTATATTTTTGCATAATGAGGGAAATCATAATATGCATTTAAGTTAAAACTCGTGTAATTGATGTGTGTCAAGATCATAAACCATTATGTGTATAAATATGATAGAGGCATTAGGAATAAACAATTTGTTTAAACCTTTTCCTTTGAATTCCATACCTTGATAATTTTCCTTTGGATACCATGTTAAGTCCCAACTTGTCATTTGAATAACTCAACATAATAAGCCTATAAAGCCTTAGCCATTATATGACACATCAGGGTGATGAAGTTCAATCCATGACATGTTTAGAAGTGTCGTTTCAATAATAGTTCAATAATAATATAATTGGTTATGAATATGTTAAAAAAAGAAAGAAAAACCTAAATATAAGGTCAAAATGACCAAAATATAAAGCAACACAAATAGTGTGAGAATTAGGTGATATTATTGCAACTAGAGAATAGAGAATGATAAATACGACGTCTAGCATGTTAAATTGGATTTCATTCATCGTTAGCCACTCTAAAATCCCTTTCTATCCCACCTTAACCCTTAACCTAACATTACAACCCGTGAAAGACCTCTTGATTTATGTATTATATTGTGTTAATTGATGGCGATATGATTAGTATACGAGCTTATGATGAAAATGTACATTCTTGGTTTGAGAGTTCCAGATATACTAGTATATAATCATTAGTCCACAAAACAAACCGAGAGGAGTGTTCATTATGAGGAATGTGAATGCATGAATGTTTGAAGCAAAAGGTGAAGTTATACCAACTAAGGTGATTCTAAGTTTAAAACATGAATCATATTACATGTTGGGTTGTGAATCTTACATGATGAAAGTTTAAAACTAAGTATGCCTTGGGGACCTTAACTTATATAAAGTTGTGATAATTTAACATGCTTGATTGATTAAGGTGAATTGTTGCAAGTAAGTTTGTTTGAGGACAAACAAAAGGTTAAGTGTGGGGATGTAATCACGTGGTAATAATTCAAGGTTTAATTGATCTAAATGTATGATTTTACATCATGATTATGGTGGAATAGTTTCAAGTTGTTTGTTTTTTGATTTATAAGTGTTGGGAGCTCAAAGAGGCTTATTTTGGAGAAAAAGGAGCAAAACACGAAACTACAAGGACTTAAGATGTAAACATCAAAAGTTACAAAAAGGCACAAATTTAGGTGTATCGTCGTATGATACGCCGATCAGCGTATGGGCGACGTATCAGTGAGCGTATTTGAAAAAAGTTATAGAAAGTTGGGCGTAAGAATACTGATTTGGGCGTATGATACGCCCAGGGTCGGTGTATCCTACGCCGGTCACCAACAACTTGTCGGATTTTATGGATTTTCAAGTTTATTTAAACACATCCAACCCCAATTCGAAGAAAACAACTTTTCCCGGCCGAAATCTAGCAAATTCAAGGTGATTTTGGGTGCTTGCAAGCTTCCCAACTCATACCAAATCATCATTGATCATCATCGAATCAAGATTGAAGAAGTAATGAAGACGATAAGTGGCTAAATCGTTCTAGGTTGTTTTTCGGGTGGATAGTTCTTGCCAAGTGAGATGGTTAGTCATGTTTAGGGTTTTTATGTTGAACACTTTGTGATTAAATGCAATAGAAGGTGTTGATTCAGTTAAACAATTTGTTTTTAAAGAAAGTTATTTGATTTATCATCAGTTTTCGGTTTTCTTGCATCGTTAGCTCATTGAGACAAGTAGATAACTTGATATAGATGAATTGGTAACTTTGTGAATGAACGAGTCTTAAAAGATTGTTCCTTGGTTATCACTTCAATCAAAAGCTAAGATCTTGAGTCATGTTATGCAACCCTAAACTACACTTGATAACCCATTGATCAAACTCATTTCAAAGTTTGTTGTTTTTTGCAATTGGGTTCTTAGTTTCATCCAAAGTTCCAATCTTTAATTATAAAGTTTGTGTATTTAAGTTAATCGAGTCGTATTTGTTAAACACTTTCCACATATTCCATGTGGAGACGACCTTACTTAACTTTACACAATAAAGGTAGCTAAAACCGATATAATAACTTGTGATCTTCCCTCCCTTTTCCCTTTTGCTGAACCTTCACCTCCACCACTGCTGCCCACCCTTCAACCCCCAACGTTATCCGACCTTCAACATCTACCACCACCACCTAATAATTAGTGCCCCTCCACCCACTTTATTTATCCGCTCGTTTTAGAGAGAAAGAAAAAGATAGAGAAGAAAAGGGGGAGGGGTATAGGCCTCAATTTCTACTTGATTTGGGGCAACCGATCTAATTCGTAAGGAAATCTTGAAGATGAAGATGAAGGTGATGGAAATGGCGACTTTGTAGGAGAATATGATGGTGGTGGTGGCTATGGTGACTTCACCGGAGTAGGTGGTGGTGGTGGTGCCTAGGTTAGTTTGGGGGTAGATAAAGTTTGCTAGATAAGAGAGATAAGGAGTGTAAGGAGAGAGAAAGAGGTGTATAGAGAAATATGAGAAGAGAGGAGATAGGTCATTTATTTATTATCATGTGGGTCCCATATGATTTTATAAATTTGTATTATAATAACTATTTCAGTCCAAAGGTATTTTAGTATTTTGAACAAAAATTAATGGTAGAAATGGATGGAATTAACGGTTTGAACTTGATTGAGACAAATTTTAAACCATAGTGCTTAAACTGGACGTTTTTAAACTATTGGATTAAAAGCGTTATAACCAACAAACCACAGGGACTAAAAGCGTAATTTACTCTTTATATTTACATATCAACATAACTTCTTTTCAACTGTAAAGAAAAACAGAGATAACTGTAAACATGAAACACATGAAAGTATTTACATTTTACTTATCATCTTCATGTCTATATAATGTACTTTATCAATTATATCCCTTCCATCTATACCATGAAAAATAGTTTCGGCTTTTGAAAAAATAAGTTGCAAACATATTGTTAAAACGTAACATAAAAGGTCCCTGACGTGGATGACCGTCATCTTTTTCCGTTAATTGTTAAAACGTAACACCACCAGTCTATCGTCACCAAAACGCCACCACCATCCCCACCACCACAAGTCTACAACCACCATCTCTAACACCATCAGAATGTCATCATCATCCCAATCACCACAGGTTGCAACCACCATCTCCAACACCACCAGAATTCCACCACCACCAGACTGCAATCACCATTTCCAACACCACTAGTCGTCATCTCGAATCCAATTAAGCTTAGGGCTGCAATGATGGTGTCGAGTGATACTTTTGTTACCACAGATCTACCATGTGATGCTTTTGTGGCGTTCCGGTGAGTACAAATAGTGGTGTTGGGTTATGGTGGTCGGTTGTAATGATGGGTTGAACATGAAGATGAATGGTGATGAGGGAGTGAGAGAGTTGGATTGAGGTGGTAGGCGGCAGTGGTGGGCAACGGGGGTGGTCTGGTAGGATGGTGGTGGTGGTTTGGTAGCATAATGATGGTTAGAGTTTTAAAGTTAAAGATGAAGTTGGGGGTTTCGTCTTTCATAAATATTAATTTTTTAATAATCAGTGATATTTTAATAGTCACGGTATTTTAGTCTTACATTTTGACAAACCTTTATAACGATCTTGTAATTTTACAAGCTCGGGATCGAAAATAAAAAAAGAATATTAGACGGAGTAGTTATCCACCACAAAAAACAAAAATCAAAAATAAAAAAAATGTCAGACTATCAGAAGTAAAACCACGTGTGAGACCTCTTCATTTTCCTATCTTAGATTGGCACCGAACTCCACCACCCTTATCTCCACCGTTATGGAGGCGATATCAACCACCGTACCATCCATCACCGTCCCCAAACTCCACCCAAAGCCCCACCACTTCCACCACCTCAAACCACCCCTCCTCCACCACCACCACCACCACCACCACCACCACCACATCTCCACGTTCACCACCGTCGCCGGAAAACCCCCGACCTCAATCTCCACCAAACCACCACCCTCCTCCCACCGCAACCTCACCCCCCGCCACCTCCGCCCCACCCCACCTCGCCACCAGACCCACCGGAGCCCCGCCACCGGCTACGCGGCGGCGCTCGTCGACGCCGCCCTGTGCCGCAACTCGCTAGATGCGGTTCATAGGGATGTGAAAAGGCTGCTGAAGTGGCTGCAGAATAACGAGATGTTGAAGGGTGTGATGGGTGATTCGATGGTGGATGAGGGGGTGAAAGGGAGGGTGGTGAGAGAGGTGGCGGAGAAAGGTGGGCTCCGGCGGCTGGTGGTGGCGGTGGTGAAGATGCTGGTGGCGAAGAGTAACTCCGGCATGGTGGCGCCGGTGATGGAGGAGTTTCAGAGGATTTATTATGAGTTGAATAGGGGTTTACCGGTGGTTGTTTAATTAAGTTTAGGTGGTATTGCTGTTTGATTATCACTTTATCAGTTATCTTCTTGATGGTGTTGATAATTATTTATGTAATCTGCATACTGTTTAAAAGATATTATTTCAAAGAATCTTGCATATGAGAATGCGTTTAAGTTAATTCTTCTGGTGTGTGTATAAATTGGTCTTATTATTAATTAATAGTAAGAAAGATATAAGAAAGATATCAATTTGTTTCAAACGTATATCATAGAATTTGATTTTTTCTCTCTTGTAATATCTACCAAGTGATTAGCGATAACCAAATACATTCTTCTCTTCGCTCGTTAGCCCTAAACTGGGCTAACAGTCTATTGTTATTTTGAACTGTGTTAAGACAAAGCCGTCGGCTGGTCGATCAAGTCAGGTAACAGGCAAAAACGGCTTTAGGTCAAATGGATGTCGACGAGGTCGAGCGAAACGGTGTTAGGGCAATTTGGTGGTGAGTGTAGTAGTAGTTCCCGATGGTACATTTTGGTGGGAAGTGGTTGTATTCAACCAAGAGGTTGTGGTACCAGTCCTATTGAATGCATGTTGTAGTGATTTTATCCCAAGTCTTTGGTTATTGATACATTCATTTGGTTTATTTAAACACTTCTCTCTCTCTCTAATATACGTATATGTATATGTGGGTGTGTGTATAGAGAGAGATAAAGAAAAAAAGGATGTTCTAATAACCAATTGATGTACTTATAACACGTCTTTTATCTTAAAAAATCCAGGTGATATTTTTCAAAAGAAAAATAAATGCTAACAAGTGGTGGCGAGCCGGCGACACACAATGATGTGATTAATCTAGACTCATTTTAAATTAATAAGTTTTCAAACGGTGTGATCCGATGTGATTTGATCCACAATTTGAGTCGACAATCTAAATCTAAAGTACAACTTTTATAGATCCATATAAACTCATGTAACAAAAGTTATTTTGATTAAAATCAACGCATATTTTGATAAATTACCCAAATAATATTAATCAAATTCTTTGAATTCGAAACCAAAAGATAAAAACTACCAGAAACTCTCATTCTCAATCTCACTTCAAAGAATCCAAAAGAGAAGACAGCTTAACGTATATTATTCATATCTAATATCTAATTCTGTTACTCAAAGTCGTCTTCGTGATCTGAACATCGAACGTTGTGCACTCCGATTTAACCTATGAGTTCACGTATGTTCAAACCCTTGCTACACATTTGAATCCCCAAATCCATATTCAACCGCCAACGTTAAAACTTAAAAGTAATCTGTTATGAACCAACTGAAACAAATTCATGCTCACACCCTGCGAAATGGCATTGATTTCACCAAATTCCTAATCACGAAACTTCTTGAAATCCCAAATATCCCTTATGCCCACAAGGTGTTCGACCTTATTCCTCAACCAAGTGTCTTCCTTTACAACAAGCTCATTCAAGCTTTCTCTTCACATGGCCCTTATCACAATTGTTTTGCTCTTTACACCCACATGTGCCTCAATGGTTGCTCCCCTAACCAATACTCGTTCACTTCCCTCTTCGCCGCTTGCACCGCGATTAACTCGCCTCGCCAAGGCCAGACGATCCACGCCCACATCATTAAACTCGGTTACGAGTTTGATCTCTATGCATCAACAGCATTAGTCAACATGTATGCCAAAATGAGCTTGTTAAATGCTGCACACCAAGTGTTTGACAAAATGGAAGTTAGAGACGTGCCCACTTGGAATTCTTTAATTGCAGGGTATGCAAGAAATGGGGATATGGAGGGAGCTGCAAAACTGTTTGATGAAATGCCTGTAAAGAATGTCATATCTTGGACTGCAATGATATCTGGGTACTCGCAGAACGGGAAATACGCGAGTTCTCTCAAGTTGTTTATGGAAATGGAGAAAGTTAAAGACTTGCATCCAAATGAAGTGACAATAAGTAGTGTTCTTCCGGCCTGTGCGAGTCTTGGAGCTTTGGAGGTGGGACAGAGGATTGAAACATATGCAAGGGCGCGAGGGTACTTAAAGAATTTATTCGTGTGCAATGCATTGCTGGAAATGTATGCGAAATGTGGTAGGATCGATAAATCCATGGTGATATTTGAAGAGATTGGTGTGAGGAGGAACTTATGCTCTTGGAATACTATGATAATGGGTTTGGCTGTCCATGGGAAATCTAATGAAGCCCTTCAACTTTTCGACAAAATGCTGGTAACATTTCTCTTTCAATTAGCAAATGCCTACGTTCATGTGGTTCATATTGTTAAGAAAGAAGTTTGAATGTTTGATCATGTCAAGTTTGTTTCCTAAATGAATCTTTTTTCTTAATGACAGACACAAGGTATGCCGCCAGATGATGTCACATTTGTGGGAGCAATCCTTGCCTGCACTCATGGAAGGATGGTGAAAAAAGGTAGAGAAATCTTCAAATCAATAAATAGTAAGTTTTCGATAACACCCAAACTTGAACACTACGGATGCATGGTTGATCTTCTTGGGCGAGCCGGGCAGCTACAAGAGGCCTATGATCTTATTCAAACCATGCCAATGAAACCAGACTCAGTAGCTTGGGGAACTTTGCTAGGTGCATGCAGTTTCCATAACAACGTTGAGTTAGCCGAGATAGCAGCCAAACATCTTTACAAGCTAGAGCCATGGAATCCGGGTAATTATGTAATTTTATCCAATATATATGCAAATACAGGGCGGTGGGATGGAGTTGCAAACCTAAGAAAGATGATGAAGGGTTCTCAGATCACAAAGGCGGCCGGGTATAGTTTCATTGAAGAAGGAAGTCAGGTTTATAAGTTCATTGTAGATGATAAATCACATCCAAGATCGAATGAAATTTATTGGATATTAAATGAAATTACCTTTAAGATGAAGAAGTGTCATGACGATGATGCAACTACTTTTGAATGTTTTAGCTAAGGTATAATCATAGACATATTTACATTATAATCTTCTAATTGTTGCATAAATTGTTCTTCAAATCCGATCGAACAAAAGTTCTATCATCTATCGACATAGCAAAAGGGGTACTGAAAGTCTAAAACACATACTTTTGTTATCTTTACTTTTATGGTCCATTTTCTACTCCTTGCAATGAGTTTCATTAATTAGTCAATAAGGATTACAGGTGATGAAACCAAGATGACCAATAGCCATTCGTCATAACCTAAAGGAATGATACCAAACACATGTGCTAGGAATGGAACCTAAAGAATCAAACAGTGGAGCCTAAAGGAAACCCCCTTCGCAACAAAAAGGTATGCGTTCCTCCAAGGTGGCATTATCTACAAACGGTTGTATTCCAAAAGAGTGTTTAGGCCTTAGGGAACTAAACATCTCCGAGAGTGATAAAGTCATTGATTTGACTTTTCTCGTGGTGAATGAGCACAAGGGTCTGAGAAACTGATTACTCTGTTGCTACCAGCTGAAAATGGTGTCACTGTGAAATCTGGCCAATTTGAGCAATTTCCCCAGTTTCTGAGCTGAGATGGTGAAAAAAGTGTATGTTGCTTACCGATTATGTACCTAAAAGTTTGTAAAATCATGTTACATGAAAAACAAAAGATTTGTACAGAATTACATTGGAGCAAGATGACTATTACCTGCCTGATAAAAAGCTTTTATGTTGTTATCTGTAGATCGACCCTCGCCATTCGCCAACAGCTGAAAAGATGGTACAAAGTTGTTATTGGCTAGAACCATCTCAGAAGCCTTTTTAGCGACCTGATTAATCACGAACTCCAAACCTTAAAAGCCGATCAAGGTGTGTTCACAATTACAAAGCTGTGAAAATATTACCACCTCTGTTCCAGTGATCCCAATAGCAATTCAACATCAGACAAGTTTCAAAGCAGGGTTATCACTGACACCATCTACTTGAGCATTGTCACTGTCTCAATTAAACTGTAGCATGTTGGGTCAACCAATTTCTTGTGCCTTGGGTGGTGTTTTCTCCGCTGTAAGATCGTCCTTATACGCTGAACCCAAACAAGATAAACCTTCTGAACTCAGTTCCACATGTCTTGAAAGCAGTAGCTGTCTAGAAGGTTCATCCATATGTATGACACACCTGTCTGCAAGTTGAATGTGTGACCAATGGTCTAGTACACTCTCAACCGCACCCTGATTTACATAGTGAGTGGGTCTATTCAAGTTCTGAATATGAGTCACCAAAACTGTCTTTCTATCAGAAAACATGTTTGGGTCAACTCAACCTGACCCATTTCATCAAGTACAGTTTTCATCCTTTGTTATGTCCACTTGGCTCACTGACAATATCACTCATGGACTTACGAGTCAGTACAAGTACCGAAAAGACCTTCATGATAAACTCCATCATCGTTACAAATGGCGCTTATTTCAGTAGAATTAAGTTTCTTCATGTTTGCATTCTTTTGTGCCATTTTCTTGTTCCAAGAGCTAAACAGGTCGCATATGTTGTTCCCGAATTGATCAAGCTTTTTCTTTAATGAAGTATTGGATTCTTCCATGGAAAGTGTATGTGTTATTGTATTTCCCTGATTTCTAATTTCATTTCTATGCTCACAACAATGCATACTGGAATTTTAGGAAGTTACATTTGAAGCAGAGAGGGGAGAAGATGACGGCGGTTTTAAATCAGAGCAATGTATAAGAGAGGAGAAAGTTGGATCTTAATAATTCAGACTCTGATTCATTATCCGACAATAATTCATACCCGCAGTTTACCCTGAGAAACTTATAACTTCACTTTTGTTGTTTAGGGAATCTTACTACATAATCACCATAGATTTACACTCTACTTAGACTTAAGTTTCACTTTATTTTGCTAACGAGAAAAATATATACCGTTTCGCTCATAATTATCCTTGTGAGTGATATCAAGTGGAAATCGAGCGTATGACTATGTGAACACGAAAGTAAAACGTTGGGAGTATTACTTATGAAATTGTCAATGGTTATAATAAAAATTCAATTTGCTTAAATTTAGAAGAAAAGATTCATTGGAATAAATTTTCAAAATCGGAAATTAATAAAAAAAAAGGGTTAACAACTCAACTGGTTAATCAAAGACTTGTTTGATGTTTTCTTTTGAACAACAATGCTTTTTTCCTTTATAATACCTAACAAGATTTAGTAAACCGTGTATTACACAGGTTGAATAAATACAATATTAATATAATAACATTTAATAATTATAAAATGATATTTTAAAATATGATATGATTGAAATTACATAAGAGAAATGATTATAAATAATAAAACAGTGATATCAACTTTTTAAAATTTTATTTCTAAATTTTTTCCAAAAAAATAAACATTTTGTTCTAAAACAAACCATATAAAAATGTCATGTTTAAAAATTTTCTTATTATAACTCCCAAATTTGATTATTTTCGTTTTTAAAAAATTGACTTTTTAAAAATACCAATTTTAAAATATTTCGTATTTTTAAAAAAGTTTTATGCTTTAGAAAAAATTATTATTTTATAAAAAAATTATTTATTTAGAAATAACATTAATGAATAGATTTCTTTCTTAATTTATTAAATCTAAAAAAGTATTAAATAATATTATTAATAATTAAGGTAAATATTCAATATGAGAGAGAGGCTGGAAAATTTAGGTGAGGATGATTGTGGTGCTGCCACATGTCATCTCAAGTTACTCTTATATTAGAGTATGAAGATGGAGATTTCAACAAAGATTTGAAATCACATATATGATACAAATGTCATACAATTAGAACATTAGTTCATGATACAGCTATATAAGTTTTATATTATCATCACAATTAATTTGTATGCCTGTTGAATAGTAAAATACCAGGCCAAAGACCCGTGTAACACAGGGGTTTAATCCAAAAATATTATAATATGACAGTATACATAAAAAGAAATAAAAGAGTTTAAAAATCAGAAACATGTAATACCTCTTTAAAGATGGATTGTCGAACAGATCTCCTTCGAATAAAAAAAATGAAAGAAAAATAATATCAATCCGAAAACACAATCGCAAGAGATGAAAGCTCAAATATAACAAAAATAAATGCTTTTTCTTGAAAAAAACTTGAAGAAACCGAAGCCAAAATGATAACGTTGATGAAGCTTGTCGAAGGCGCTATCATCAGAGTGTTGTAAAGCTGGGATGGTTGTGCAATCTTTCAAAATAGGGTATGATTTCATTTTCAAAGAAAGATACCCATGAATTCCTTCGAATTGGAGAGGAATCGATGAAGAAATCCCGTAATTTTTGTCACGATTCAAATATAAACTAAACATTTTATGGATTTAAAGGTGATCTGCAGTTTTTGTAGATAAATTATTTGAAGAAATAAGAAATCAGGTTTGATTTCATTTCCAAAGAAAAATACACTCTAATTTAAGGTTAAATTTTTAAATTTTTCCCAAATGTATCTAAATGAATCTGGACTAACACTAATAAACATATACATATTTAGGTGTGAATTGAAAAAAAAATAAAGACTTAAAAAAATGTCACGTGACAATAAAGTTATTATTTTTATTAATATATATATGTTTTTAAAGCAAACTAGTACAAGTACTAGAAGGTTGGTTGTGAGTGATATACAAATTTATGTTTGTGGTATTTCTGTAAATATCTTTGATGAATTAATTTCAATAAAGCCAATGAAAATTTTACTTTAAAATGCATATATAAGATGTCACCACATGTCCTGTCATTTGCATATTTATATTGGTGGCCTTTTCATAAATAACTTTGTTGAATTAATCTCACTGGCCAACGATATTTTTATTTTAGTACGCATATGTAAGAAGCTTCCAAGTTTTATGTCAACAAGAGTATGGTGCCATTATGTTTTGTGCCACGTTTGTAGAATTGTAGGTAAGAAAATTAAATCATGCTTTGCAAAAGTTTGATACCCACAAAAATAAAGGAAATAACCTAGCTGCTAGTTATTTTCTGACAAAAGCAACTTTCACAACAGGATCAGTGTCAATTGTTCTCAAAAAGTCATGTGACAATATTAACAAATATTGACCAACAGCACAAGAGTGGAAGATAAATATACATTGTGACGTGTTTTATTATTACCATACCCTTAGTAGTTTATAGAGTGAGAAATTTTTTAAATTATCCATTTCAAAAAATCATTCCTTAAAATATTTTTACCGGAATATACGGACCTACTATAGAGACGCCCGAACTTATTATAGACGTCTACAACCTAATATAGAGGCTGTACTACAGAGGCGACCGCCCAACTATAGAAGCACCCGACCATGTAAAAATAAAATAATTAAAAAAAACAATTTGACGGAGACGACTATGATACAACGTCAAATTGACGCCGAGGCACTGTCTGTAAAGGATAATTCTTCTTAAAATGATATTTTGGGGAATTTTTACGTTAAAAAATTATTCTTAGAATTTTTCCTATAAATTCATCATGACAATTATACCATATATAAAATATGAATCTTAGCTACAATTGACTTTAGGACTTTCATTGTTTTGCCACAGAACTTTTTATCATGTTCCACATTCACCCTTAATTTATTGGATAGCATATAGTACAAGTTATATATATTAATAATATAGCAGCATGTACTTTTTTACTTATGAAATAATAAAACTTTTTTTCATAACTTTATATAATATATATTAATAATCCAGTAGCATGTAATTTGATTTTTTATTTGAAAAAAAACTCTTTTTCATAACTTTATTCATATAACATTTTATAAAATTTTGATATATATCATTTTGACATTCTTTATTTTTTTCTACGAATTGCTATGTATTTTATTCAGAATCAAGACGTGTTAACGATCACAAGGTTTAACAGATTCCCGCCGCACCGCGCGAGAAATTCACTAGTAACTTATAATTTAGCTTTCATATTTGATATATTTATTTTCATAACAGCATGATATTTTGTTGCCTCATACTTATTTTTACGTAAAACAATTTGTTGCATAGCGTAAATAATTACCCACCAGGCCGTTAGAGACCCTACCGGGTTGGAACCGGGTCGGTCCCGTCCCGAACCCGGGCTCAATGTGCATCTCTTATATCTAGACTCTAGCTAGGGACTAGGGTATATATATTATTAAAACCTTATGTCGGTTTGCACTAAAAGTTTAAGAGTTTTTAAAATAAACCACAAAACTATCTTTAATTTAATTGCAAAGAGGCCATTTCAATTGTGTTATGAAGTCGATGATGCTTCACCAAATTGGGTGAGACCCTTTATGTCTCCGGCTACTCCAAGGCGGCGGAGCCAACCCCAACCATCATATCCTCGACTTCTTATTTTTATATACGTTTTGAGTCGGTTTATGTTTTGTTTCGAGTCGGGTCAAATATTATACATTTTCATTCGACGGTATAAATTCAAATTATTTTACGTTTCAACGTAAAGTTAGTTTAGAAATAACCCGGGTCGATTATAGTTTATGTTTATTACTCTTCATAGGCCGCCGCCGCCGCAACGCGCGACAGGTCAAGTTATTTTAAACATTTCCTTGTCCGGCCCATTCACTAACCTATGAAGGATCAACGAAGCCCATTAGATGAACGGTCAAGATGCACGCACAATGGTTTGATAAACATCAAACCCCCAAATTTCTCTCAAAGTACTTCCGTTTTTTGCGTCTAGGTTTTCGCTCTCGTCGATAGAAGATTTCAAAGGTAAATCCTCAATCTCTTTCAAACCATTCAATCTTTCGTTTGTTGTTTCATATGATCCATGACTGATAGATTACTCGTATGTAATTTGTTGATACAAGCTTTGTGTGAAGATGAAGCCTGTTTTCTGCGGGAATTTCGAGTACGAGACACGACAATCGGATCTGGAGCGATTGTTTGGCAGATATGGAAGAGTTGAACGTGTTGATATGAAATCTGGTATAATTCTTACTTGATTGTATCGCTAGATCGTGTACGTGTTTCATTCGGGAAGTTATTTTTAGGGTTATTTTGAATAACAATACAGCAAAATCTCCAACTCCCATGTCTTCTCCAAAAGGCTTAGAAGTTATTGTAGCAACTTATTTGATGTCAGGCATTTTTTCTGAGTTAAGTTTCTTTTTGTAGGTTATGTTGTTAGGATTTTATGATTAGGTCTTAGTGATTACAATCACAGTTTTGGTCTGTTTGGTTGTTGATGAAATAGTGGGTATTAAATGGTGACCAGAAGTTCTCAACGTGTAAAGAGAAGTGAGCATTGTGTGTATTTGGCTAGCATGCCTCGTATGTCTTTCAGACATATTATCGGGTTTGTTTAAGACCACCTAAATCTGTTTGGTTTGTAGTCTCATCATATATTGTGCCTAACCATTCTAGTCTGATGGGTAATTGTTTTAAATGTAAATTATGTAATTAACAAACAAAAAATATACCTAGTCTGGGTGAGATAAGAGCAATCGTTACCTCTATCCCATGAAATAGAGAGGCTGGAGACTTCGGGTTAGTAGAACCTTTCTTTGGTTTTCCTTAATGTTTTACATGGTTTAAGTGGTTCAGTTACAGTTGTCAATTACAGTATAGTCGACTGTAAAATCACTGAATTATCAAAACTGATGCCCCCTGGCCCCTACTTATGTAGTATCTATAATGGGTAATGAAACTCTTGTGGGCTATGGTGAGAACTTCCAAACTTTGAATACTTTGTAGAAAGTCTCGGTTTTTAAGTCTTTATTTTGACGCAGGACAAACTACTATTGGATAAGAGCTCTATATTGGCTCTCCAACTTCTGTGCATAAAATTCTGCCTGCCTGTCTTCCTTCTACTAACAGATGGAATCCTTCTACATTTTTATCACTCGTTCACATTAACTTACATCATTGCATGCCACTTAAAAGGATTTTTATGGTGGGATCTACATCATGTCATGCCTTCTATCACTTATCCTAAAGAGCTCATGTTCTATCCTGCCATGTCTTCCATTTCTGAACACATGCTGTCTAAATGGTGAAGCATTCTTAGCATTTGAGAAATGGGTTTAATCCTATAGTGTTCCATCATCATGATTTACTTGATCTTGCAAGGCCTTTCTACAATCTACATCCTTATGTTCATCAGCTGTTCTCGTATTTGCAGGTTTTGTATATCTATTTAGTTAGTGAGAGAAGATAAACGTTGTTGAGATGCATACCACCTGTGCAATCTTAAATCAACTTGTTGCAACATTCCTTTTCGATTTCTTATTTTTTTGGTCCGTGTAGGATATGCTTTTGTTTACTTTGAGGATGAACGTGATGCTGAAGATGCAATTCATGCTCTTGATAATACTCCATTTGGATATGACAGGCGCAAACTGTCTGTTGAATGGGCTCGGGTATGTTTTCTTCTTCATGATTATCATTTCTTGACTTGTGGTAGTAGTGTAACACAAATAATCCTAACATGAAAGTGACATGTGGCAGGGTGAGCGTGGTCGACACCGTGATGGGTCAAAGTCAATGGCAAACCAGAGACCAACTAAAACATTGTTCATCATTAACTTTGATCCAATTCGTACAAGGGTTCGCGATATTGAGAAGCACTTTGAGCCGTATGGAAATATCCTTCATGTCCGCATTAGACGCAACTTTGCATTTGTGCAGTTTGAAACACAAGAGGAGGCGACAAAAGCTCTTGAGTGCACACACATGAGGTTTGTATTTTATTTTTCGTTTTCTTGTTTAAAGCTCCTGAAGATCAATATTATATATATACTCTCTTGCAGTAAAATACTGGACAGGGTGGTATCAGTGGAGTACGCCCTAAGGGATGATAGTGAGAGAGGGAACCGCTCAATGAGTCCTAGAAGAGATTATGGTCGGCGTGGTGATAGTCCTTATAGGTCACCAAGTCCTTACAGGCGTGGTAGACCAAGTCCTGATTATGGGCGAGCCCGCAGCCCTGTTTATGACAAGTACACGGGGCCATCCTTTGACAGACCAAGGAGCCCTGCTTATGGGCGATACCGCAGGTAGTATTTTCTTCTTGTGTTTTCTATTTAAATAGAATTGGCTATTTGGATGTAAAACAATTGTATGCTAAATTTTTCTTTGTTTTTTTTCACTTTACAGCCGGTCACCTGTTCGAAGGTCTAGAACTTGAGACCGCAGAGGCTAATAGCTTCTTGGGAGCATGCATTAAATATTCTGTTAGTTTGCAGTGGTTTTATGTTATACTATGTGACGTTTATGGTGCTGTTTGATTAGGTTAGGTTAGTGTCTGAACTTTGTAGTTGCGTCTTGTTGGAAGTTGGAACTTTCTGAAGCTGGTGGTTGGATAGTAACGGAACATGTCCTTTGGTGCTGGTTTTATTTGAAGTATCGTCTGTTTGATTTGTTCATTGAAAGGTTGGTGTAGGTGCTCAAAAATGTATACAACCATGACAGGTAAAGTTAGCTAAACGGTTCAATTCGATCATGTTAAGATCATCTTGAGCAAATCAGTGGGTGGGACGAGTTGGATAACAGGGTAAAATGCATCACGATCATTTTCCTTCCCTGAAACAAACTACTATGGAGATGTTATTGTGAAGATACAAAATACACCATTTTGAGTACGCTTCTAAAAGATATAATGGAAATCATGCTTTTTAAAGATGCTATAAAGCTTTGTTGGTTCATGGAATTCATAAGAATTAGAATTGGAAGAGGACTAACATTCCATGCAAAATTATGTTGGTTGGCAATGAAATGGGAAATCTTTCCTTCAAAAAGTGGAATTCATTTTCCTTTCAGTTGTGATGGAGTCAAAAACGTTTCAATGGAAAGTTCAAAGATTACAAATAAACCCTCAAAATCCATATTCAAAATTTAATCAATTTTTGAAACAGAAATCAAAATCGAGTTGGCTTTTAAATCATTCATAACAAACAAATAAAATATCATGGATCAAAATCTATGAAATAGAAACAAAAAAATCGATAAAGCTTCCATCAGAAATCGAGTTTGAATCTCAAAATCTATGACACCGAAGAAATAAAAACCCTAGATGAAGTTTTGAATAGTCATGGAGTACCACAAGTTTTCGATTAAACTTTGATAAAGATTGATGAAAATGGAGTTCCACAAAAAAGAAAACACAAACTGAATTACATATGAGAGATAGTGGTTGTTGGTTCACTTTCTTAGGTCATTTCAATGGAGCGTTGATGGTGTCACATGCCTATATTATTGGAGGTTGTAAAGAATCGAGCATCAATTTAGCTGAACCATGGATCTTAACCTTGATGGTTGCTGGATTTTAAATTGTAGTGTCTTAATTTCTTTATTTAGGGTTAAAAAATAGTCAGAGAAAAAGTGTTAGATAAAAGTAGATTTTTAAGGGTAATTTAGTCATTCAACTTATAAACATTCCATTTCTTATATTAAATTTGAAAACCAAATGCCATATTAACTTTTAAAAAGATTTAGTTTCAATTCCAATTCTAATTTTAATTCTTTCGCAAAATATTTTACAAACCAAACGACCTTTAAGGGTGCAAGAGCCTCTTCTTCTGTGTGGCAAGGTATCGATTGGTACCTAGTAGGAACACTGCCTGACCCCTTTAGGTTTGGGGAAAAAATGATATTTTCGAGCTAGTAGATTTTATGTGAAAGGTCAATGTCTCACCTTTAAAAACGGGTGTTGGGGTTGGCGATTAGTAGTTTATTTTTATTCATTTCAAAGTTATTTTTTAAATTTAGATTA
This sequence comes from Flaveria sonorensis, assembly GCA_025506505.1. Lineage (NCBI taxonomy): Eukaryota > Viridiplantae > Streptophyta > Magnoliopsida > Asterales > Asteraceae > Flaveria > Flaveria sonorensis. The sequence continues at coordinate 27,596 of JACCIY010000466.1, read as the reverse complement.
CTATTTTTTCTATTCCAAGTTATTAACGTATTTTGTTTTTAGCTAAAGAAAGTTCTAACATGTTAAAATTATATAAACAAGTTTCTTGTTATAAAATAAATGGGTTCTGCAAAGTTAAGGGAAGAACATGAGTGTCTCACCCATCCAAGAAATTTAACAAAAATTGATGCGACACGATTTGGCCAGGGTAGTTTAGGGATGAAAGATGAATGCCCCTCCGCCACACAACCTGTTTAATCTTTTAAAGCATCAAAGTATCGATAAATACTTCTTTGTTAAACATCCTTTATAATAATTTTGTAAATTTTTCTCACAAATATGCTGTTTTGATGAACAAACGAATTGGATATGATTTTAATTTTTAGTCACTGATTTAAATATATACTCCAAAAATTACAGTTTTCATCGACCAGTGGGGCGTCACCTATGGCCTTAGTGCTGAACTATAGATAACATTAAGGCGTTGAGCATAAAGGTTTCGTGGTGTAGTTGGTTATCACGTCAGTCTAACACACTGAAGGTCTCCGGTTCGAACCCGGGCGAAGCCATTATTTTTGTTTCACTTTTGACCCTCTGGTTTACTCTTTTTCAGTTTAGTATTAAAAAGTTGCATCTTTCTCTGGATCTGTAAATTTTTAGTTAGGTGAATGATGTATTTTCTTATTAACCGGTGAGTATTCAAATTTGCAGGTTTGGTGGTGTTGATTAGTGGTGTAAAACTATCTTAAATATTGAAATCTTGACCTCCATTACAATCGAAATCGCCATTGTGTTTTTAAAATTAATAAAACCCTAAGAATCTGCTACATTAATCATTGTTTCTAAACCTCCATTAAATTTTCAGTTGGTAAATGTGACTACACCATGATCATGAGACGAGTTCGAACACAAAACACGCCTTTGAGTGTTGATGATGAACTCTATAATATCTTCTGCTACTGATATTGGAGTCAGAAGTGATGATGTTAAAGTAGATGTGGAAGAGTTGGGTGTGAATTATGGCTGGATGGATGGTTTACAAGAAGCATTTCAAGAAAATGAAGGTTCAAGCTGAAATAATAATAATAATAATCAAGTAATTAAATTTTGATTAACCAAACATTTATATATGAGTTTCTAAGGAATTTATTTGTTTTTGTTGCTTTATTGATACCGATAACTTCGTTTATCTCTTGTGACACGATGCTGAAGGTGAGGATGAATATCATTCGGAGGATGGGGATAAAGCTTAATTACAATTTATAAGTTTCCTTCAGAATTGATAAAACTAGATAGTGCGGCTGATGTACGAACTTTCTCCTTCAGGAGACGTGCCAGGTAATCAACTCTTGGCATTCAAAAAGATTTGAAAAAATTACTAAATTGAACATTGAACAACAAAAAAACAAATTAACCATTTGGCTTTTAACCCACTTAAATCCATTTTCCATCAATCATTCTCATTTCATAATATGTGTGTTTCTAAACTTTGTATGAAATGAAAACTCCAAAACAAAAGAAATTTTAAATATGTAAATTTTCTGTTTTAAATGATTTTAAAAATGAAGAAAAAAGTATAGATGTAATACATCCCACTTTCCTCTCTTGAAATTAAAATAAAAAACAAAAACAAATTAGTTTGAATGTTCTCTTATGTATATATTTGCACCTTCATAATTTTCATGTACATAATTTGCATATATGTGTCTACGAAATATGAAATTTAACAAATACGAACAAGACTTTTAAGCAGTTTAGATACAGATATTCTTCGTATACGTAGCGTATGGTTTTGATCAAAGTATAACAAGAAAACGTATGTGCCACGAGTTTAGCAGTTCCTAAATTGGATTATAGTGAATGCAACGACGTCTACTTTGGTTTATAAATTAAAGCAAAGTATGACCAAAGTCAAATAGGTTGCTTCAAACGTTTGGACTCGTAGAAGCTAAAAGTCTAACCCTCTACTAAGTTTGATAGTTTAAATTGTAATATTAAAATCATAACAAAAGAGCTTTTACAAACATTTAGTTGTATTATTTGAAAAATTAAACATTAAGACTGTATACGGTTTTGCACATGTAAAACGACTAGGGCATCATACTAGACTTAAATAAACAATTTTATTTGGCTAGTTTTAAGTATTGTTTACGCTCGAATCTTCAGTTTAAAGAACTTTAGGTTTGAGATTTTGAAAGTTAGATGGTTTTAGGTGTTAAAATAAACCATTGCGAGTCTTTGAGGGCAATGAATCAAGTAAAAAAAGAAAGGAAAAGTAGTTATATTAGATATTAGTGACGCTATAAAATAATTAGTGACATATCACATACTAATAAAGCCCCATAAATATATGAATTATCGTTTAAAAACTTGTTAGTTTCACTACCAAGCCAAAGATGAATGGCTTAGGTGTAAGTGTGTAACTAGACCATCCATATAAAATTAAGTTCTATGTTGAATAATTCTGTTATGTTGAATGATTCGATTTATTTTTATAAACACAATTCAAAGCATTATGATGTCCTTATCCTAGAACCAAAGCCTATGTGGTCCACCTTGGTGTGAAGTCTTTTATTATTTGATTAAAAGTAATATCTTTATAAGTGGTCACTTTCTAAACAAAACCAAACAATCCGACCGTCTCGATGACAATGTCATCTCTCTCTCTTTTTTTTCCATTAGGTTTTGGTCTAATTTTGGATGTTCGGTTTGTTTGTTTCCAATCAACCTAAGTTCTTATGTATTTTATAGTTATATTGATAGCTACATAATTTTATATTTATATTCTAATGGTTTATTTTGCTTGGTGTTTAGGTAGACTAATTAGCAATGTGCACCGAGTTTTTATTATACAAATTACAATACTTACTAGAATGCTTTTTCACGTTGATTGTATATTACTTTCACTTTGGTCCAAACAATACAACTAATCATCTTTGTGTCACTAACTTGTTACAGATTTTTGTTGTTCAAAAACAATTATAGATTTGTGTCATGATTAAGTAATAAGATGATTGATTGAGCATGTAAACATGTCGAATTGGCAAAGTGGCATTGATCTTATTTACCGTTTAACATATTGTTATTTATTAACGTTTAGTCGTTTAGTTGGTGAGCAACTTAACATTTTATATATTTTTTAAATCAAATAATAATACATATATTTTATTTTAAAAATATTTATATCTATAGTCTGCTTAATCACAATGCATCTGAAAACAATTACTCAAAAATATACAATAAATAAAACTTGGTAATTAGAAAAGTTAGAATATATTTTTGAAAAGAAAATGATAAATACACACACATGCTAATCTATTATGGTTCTATTAAAAAGTCAAGAATGTGCAATTTTCAGGTACATGACACGAATTTGAATTAAATAATACTATGAGTAAATGAATAAATACTTTCATCTTTCCACAAATAGAGGTAAGTTCAGCGAATAAGATATTTGCAAGTCACAAAGTCAAAGATACATTACAAGAAATATCTCATATATTATGCCAAAATAACCATTCCCAGTTGATGTTAACTACAATTCATACAAACAAAACACAATATTACAAAAGAAGAACAAGTTGAAAAGAATAAAACTCAACGGTGAAGCTTTAAAAGATAAATGACTTTTTTCCAATTAAATAAAGTTGCAGGCCTACCGAAAGAATTTGTGGGAACTCAAAAGAGTAAATTATCATTTGCATCACTAACATTTGTTCATTTTAACCACTTGATCCCTGCAGTTTCAAAATTGTCATCCGCTCCCTGACGTTTCATTTTTTTTTTTTTTGCATTTGAGTCCAACACACTAACACGTTATATTTTTCCATTAATTTTAATAAATGACAAAATACATTTATCTATTAAATAAAATACACCCATCCACACCTCATCCTTTTATCTTCTATATCTCTCTCTCTCTCTCCTCCTCTCTCCTCTCTCTCTCTCTCTCTTTCTTTCTCCCTTCAATGTCCACCACCATTACCACCGCAATCACCGCAGTCGCCGCACCACCGCCACAGCACACCACCGCCACCTCCACGACCAGAAGAACCACCACCACCCCTATCTCTTTCTTCTCTTCTCTTCTTTGTGTGTGTGTGATCGGTACTCCACAACCACCAAGATGTGAAATTGATGTTCTAGATAAGTAGATCTAGTGGTGGAAGGGTGAAACATGGTGGCGGCCAAGGGTGTTTTGGCAAAAATAGCAGATCTAGTAGTGATGAGTGGCTATGGTGGTGGAGATAGGGGTTTTAGTGGTGGTGATGGGTGGTTGTGATGGGGTCTGCAGTGGTGGTGATAGTAGCTACGATTATGGTGATGGGTGTCTGTGGTAGTGGTGGTGATGGGGGTTGCGGTGGTGGTGATGGGTGGTTGTGATGGTGATGGTGATGGGTGGTTGTGAAGGTGGTGATGGGTGGCTGCGGTGGTGGAGGTGTGGCAGTGATGGGGGCTGCGGTGGTGGTGGTGATGGGTGGCTACGGTGATGGGTGGCTGTGATGGTGATGGTGGTGATGGTGATGGGTGGTTGTGAGGTGGTGATGGGTGGTGCTGCGGTGGTGGTGATGGGGGGTTGCGGTGGTGGTGATGGGGGTTGCGGTGGTGGTGATGGGGGCTGCGGTGGTGGTGATGGGTAGCTACGATGGTGGTGATAGGGGCTGTGGTGGTGGTGGTGATGGGTAGCTACGATGGTGGTGATAGGGGCTGTGGTGGTGGTGGTGATAGGGCTGTGGTGGTGTGGTGATGGGGCTGTGGAGGTGGTGATGAGGACTACAATGGTGGTGATGGGGACTACGATGGTGGTGATGGGTGGCTGCAAAGTTGTGATGGGTGGCTGTCATGGTGGTGATGGGAATTGTGGTGGTGGTGGTGATGAGGGCTGTAAAGGTGATGATGGGCAGTAGTTATGGTGGTGATAAGGGTAGTTTAGTCTTTTAATAATAATTTTAACATAAAAACTAACGGTGTCAGCCATCTGGACTCAAATGGAAATAAAAATAAAGGACAAAAACTCAAATGGAAATAAAATGAAACGTCAGAGACGAATGACAATTTTAAAATTACAAGGATGCAAGTGATTAAAATACAACGTCACACATACAAATGGTAATTCATAAGTTAATAACCAATCAAAGAGTTGCCTCAAAGGTACACTACACAGTCATAACTCATAAATCTTATCCTCACTAGCCACCTCACTTGTCTTTGTTCTGCCACGTGTATGATGAGATAAATATTTATTAATATTTTAGTAAAAAGAGATAATTAATGAATTACTTTTTCTTGGTTTAAACCACAAACTTGTTTTTAGCATTCCAGTAAAAGAAACACGTTGTTAGAGACTTAGAGATAGTACCTTCCATTTTCTTCTTATAAGTACATATATTAATCGTTCAATTACTTTTCAAATTTGAGTGTGGAATTTTTGACTTATGAAACAAAATATATTTATATTACTTAAGCTGAAGTTGACGGTCAGCAAAGAAGTTGATTGTAAGAATGAAAATATTCTGAATATATTGTTCTGACTTAACATTTATGACGTGTTTATTTTTATTTAACTTATGATATATCAAGTGATAAACATTTTTTTTCTTGGGAGGTTAATCATTCCTACGTGGGTTTGTTTTTGCTAAATTTGTACGGGAGAAAAAGAACAAAAACGTTGTCGTGTTACCGGAGAAAAAGGGAATAGATGATATACTAAGTTAAAACTGAACAGATCAAAAATACAAAATAAAAAAATAAAAAAGGAGGCAAGACGGTGGATTGGTGGGACGAATTTGTCTAAAGAAAATTCAATCCACCTTTTTAATTTCGCATTCAGATCTTAACACCCCAATCAATCAGTGGTAAGATTCTTTACTTTCAGTTTCTTTCTTCTTTATCATATTCTGATACTTTCAGTACTGATCACAATCACTCAATTTGTCTAGTAACTGTTGTTATAGATGATAACTGTTGGCTAATTTGGCCTGTTTACTCAATTTCCTGCTGAATTACCACTTACCCATTTGTTGAATGAGCTTCTTTTTAAGATAGTTGTTTGATTAGCATCAAATTAAGCCCTGAAATTGTTTCTGTGATTGTTTCTTGTTTATCTTTATGTTGATAGATCTTCATGCTATTGTTTCTAGTTGAATTTCTTCATCCTTTTACCCACAAAGCTCGTATCTTTTTGATTTTTGGATGTTGGGTTTATCATTTTAGGTTTGGGGATTTAAGTTTCTTGAAGTTCCTTTTTAAACAAACCCAATTTCTTGAAATCTGATATTGGATTGCGATGTTTTTTTTAAGAAATCACTGATCAATTTTATTCATTTTAGATTTCTGCCAGTCGAATTTTGTTTAATGGGTTAAATTGCTTCTGTTTACAGTCCACAGTTCTGCCAATTATTTGCTTGTTGAACTTTCTTTTTGTAAGTTTTGATTAATGTTTAAATATTTATTCACAATCTATTCATCATCCAAAGCAGAAAATCGGTGTGTATTGGTTGTTGATTTTATTATTCGCATTTTCACTGTTAAAATTAGGGGTCTTTTAGAAGAAATATTGTTTCTTGATGGGATAAATGAGTAATGGCTGCAGCAGAAGCAAGAGCAGCATGGCAACGAGCTGCTAACCGTTATATTGTTCAAGAAGATGCAAAAAGAGCTCCTAAATTAGCATGTGTTCCTCCATCGTCGTCTTCAATGTCCAAACAAATCGACACAAGACCTCCTACAAATGGAATTACTGATTTTGCCCCTCCCACGACCAGCCCATTGTACTCAAATCTCTCTCCAGATTCAAGATGGTGGCTTCAGTCTCAGCCAAACTACATACACCAAAAGGATTTGACTAATGAAAAAGTCAACACGTTGGAGGCCGAAAATTCTCATCAGTTTGTCAACATTATGGATTCTCGGTCAACTGTCAAGGTTGACCATTTAGGGGAAGAATCATATGAGTTTGTGGAGATGGATTCTGTTTATAAAGAAGTGGATGAGTTCAGTTTGGACTCTGATTTCCCACATTGGATGGAGAGTGAGAAGAGCCACGAGCTGCCTTGGTGGCGGATGACTGGTAAAGATGACCTGGCGTCCTTTGTGGCGCAGAGATCACACGACTTCATCGAGAATTGTGATTTACCTTCGCCTCAAAACACAAGTTTCAAGAGGAGCATGCATGCTTGTGGTAAGAAAGATGAAAGTTTTACCTCTATCAGGAGTTCAATGCCACAAAAGCACCTATGGCAAAATGCAGCTAGCCCGAATGGCAGTTCAGGGTCAGTCAGGTATACTTTAATTTTGAAGTGAAATGGTTCGTTGTTAATTCTGGACTCTTTAGATGTTGTGAAGATGTTGATTATCATGTTAAAGTTTTATAGAACTGAAAACAATATAAAGATTTTCATGAATCGTCAGTATGTGACATATACAAAATTACAACTTAAGTTATCTGGAACAGTTTTAACCTCAAATGTTCAGGGCCAGTCTGGTATCTTTGAATTTTGAAGTCAAACACTTCATCTTTAACTTCCAATTTAAGTTGTAAACTCTCTAAATTTTCTAAAAACGTCGATTACAATGTTGAGTTTTTCTAGCGAGCACACAAAATCAGAAGAAAATTCTGATAAATTTGCAGTAATAACATATATAAATTGAACTATCAACAAACAGTTTTGACCTCCAATGTTCAGGGCCAGTCAGGTATGCTGTCTTATAAAGTCAAACAGTACATCTTTCACTTCTGTTGTTGATTCCGCGCTCCTTAGATGAAGTGAAAACGTTGATTACCATTATTAAGGTTTCTAGCAGTCATTCAACATTAAAAAGATTCTGATAACTTTGTAGTATAGGAGATGAACTGATTTGACTATTTGACACAGTCTGGACTTTGGACCTCAAATCTTGACATATACTCATTTGCTTTCTAATCAGCCATTTAAGCACACGGAGCAGTGACAGCACAGTTCATGAAGGTTCTAGAACTACTGATATGGATCCAAGCAAGCGCAAGCTTCTAGAAGCTCTCTGCCATTCTCAAACACGAGCACGAGAAGCAGAAAAGGCAGCAAAACAAGCATACGAGGAGAAAGAACACATTGTGAAGCTAATATTCAAACAAGCATCTCAATTGTTTGCATATAAGCAATGGGTATATCTTTTACAACTTGAAAATCTTTATAACCAAATAAAGACCAACAAGATCAACCCCGTCTTTCAAGCTTCCCCATGGCACGTCCCACGCAGAAAAACACGCAGAAATTCGCCCGTTAAGAAAAGAACACGAGAAAAACAAGATACTGCTGTTCCTAGGTGCAAACATGACATAGGTAAGTATGCTGTTGCTTTTGCTGTTGGATTAGGACTTGTTGGTGCAGGTTTGCTTCTTGGGTGGACTGTTGGTTGGATGTTCGTCTAGTCATCGTAGCAGGTATGTTTGAATCAACTGTAATTCGTGGTGTATATAGTTGTTTTCTTGAAGTGGGTAGGTAGCAGCATATAGTTTTGGTATCTTTTATCATTTGGTAACGAGTTTGCAATTAAACTTGTGTTCGTTATGTGGCATTATCAAAGATTATTTCATGTTTCTATCAGTTCCATCTTCGAGTCCACTTTCATATAGAAAGGTAAGCGATTGAGATTGGATGTAAACAATGTTGTTTTATGCTTATCATCCAACCAACAAATAAACTAGCGGTTAGAAACATAATGTGAGTAATTATCTTTAATCCGCTGGTTAATTATTAGTAGGCAAAGCTTTAGACTCATCACCTAGGGAGGACTTTTTGCGCCTACCTCCGATGTGAGAGTAAGCTTTAACTTAATCAAACATAACGTCTGATCAGATTAAAATATGTGTATATCGATTGTTTGGTGATTGGTATTGAATTCGACACCCCTTCCTCCCGAGATGAGAGGTATTTATATCTTCATTGTATATGCACTCACGTTCATAAACGAATCATTGTGTTCAAACTAGGATCGCGCTACATGTATGGTTGTCATGTTGTCAGGGATCCTGTTAGAGGCACCTGGATGATGCCCTTGTCCCTTGCTTAATGAAGCTTATAAATCTACATCTTTGTTCACAGTGAAACTTAAACAACTTAAACACGCAACCGCTGACAAAGAAAGACCTATGTTACACATTTTAGTAGTGTTAGCTTTTGTTCCAACACATGCAATCACTAACAAAGAAAAACCTATGTTACACATTTTGGTAGCGTTAACCTTTGTTCCCTGTGTCGCGAGGAACGTCAAATGCCATTGCAAGATGCTCAACGCCTTGTGCTTAAAACTTTTTTGAGTTTGTTGCATGTGAACTGAACTTTCAAAACTACTATTTAATATAAGAAATTTATTACCCTGTAATACCAAAGATGACATGACTTGATCACTGAAAAGTTTTATTCGTTTTGATTTTACCGTTCAAACAACCGTATTTCCCCTAAATCATTGACGTTGTATTAAAATTTAAAAGGATAAAGATAGTTTATGATTATTGTCAATATACGTAACTATATATTTTGAAAATAAAAGGTAGATTAAACAATAGAAGAAATCAAGTTTAGGCTGGAAACTAGTGTTTTTTAAAACCGAACCAGACCGGCTGGCAGGACTAAAAACTAATCATAAAACCGGTCTAGTTGTATGTATTTAGACCTTTTTCAATTGAACCGCTAGTTGCTAGACCTTTTTCAATTGAACCGCCAGTTGCCGACCAGACTGATGAACCGGACCAGGTGATTGTAACGGATTTCAAAACTTTTTATTTATTATTCCAAAATTTCAATTTTTTTTATTAATTATTATTTTATGATAATATTCTAGTTATTTAAACGTTAATATTATGTTAAAACTGTAAATCAATCCTAAAAAAACAAATTTTTCATATTTTGTTTTGAAAATGAACAAATATAAATTTTATTAATATTTTTTTTATATATAACGTATCCGATTCTTAAATTCAGTTTAACTATTCAACCAGTGATCCGTTAATCCAGATCAACGAGTCCAGTTTTAAACAATCCGTCAAAAGCAAACCATAGACAAAAACAACTTGATCTCTAACAAGTTGACATGCTTTGGTTTGATCGAATTCGACCACTCATATACACAATATAGTTGCTATAAATTGAAGCTCTACGCCCCTTTTAAATCGCCTTATTTCTTCCTCTATAATCTTTGCCTCGGTCAAAGATATTAAATCTTTTGTTACTATTCTCCCGTATAATTTCCTATCATACAAATTGAACTCTATTATATCCGTCCCACTTTTACCTAAAGCAAATTCTAAGAAAAAATATTTGTTTTATGGGAATCTTCCGGTTTGTAGCCAAAAAGTAAAAAGAAATATATGTTTTGTTTAACAAGAAGAGAGTGTGTGATTGATTCAAAAGAATGAGTACTATTGATTCAGATTGATAATGTGATCACCTCTCAATATTTTGCTAGTAGTCATAACGGATGCACATGAAGAACAAATCCATGATAACCATTTTTTTACTCCCAAAATTACTGCACTTACACTCTACAGGATTTGAACTCACAACAATTTGATTCGGAAATGCACTAATTTACCACTAGGATGCCCCAACGAGGACAGCAATAATGTAATTAATTTACTAGCTTAATGTCAAGAAAAAAAAAAGTTAAATAAATAGTTATAAAAGTAACTTATTATGCAGAAAATGATTATAAAGACTTGGATAAAATTTCCATTGGTTGTCATAGATTCAAATATTCAGCACAAGAACTTGGTATCCATTATATCTCAAATGACTTCAACTGAAAACAACACACAATACTTGCCAAAATGTGGATTTACCCTTTGATGAGATACACAAATATAGAAAAAATATCACCTGGACACAATGGTAGCCAACCATCTTCAAAACGGTATGAAATCCCAACCGTAGATTAAACCACACCATGAGCTGGCTGAACCCACCACACTTGACTCAATTCGACTCGACTCGACTCCCTTGTGGAACCAACTACCACCTTAGGTTGTACATATCCTGGAAAACTTTCATCACAACATAAGAATGGATCTTGAAAACGAATAGCTAGAAAAAGAACTTGCAAAAATACATAAAGAAAGCAGTACTCACATCATAGGATAGAAATATTACCTTGACACAACTGTTTTTCATACTATAGCAAGGTTGTAGGAATGGCTGAGCTGAAGAAGTGCAGTTTGATTAGCCGGAGAAAGATATTTAGTAATAATTGGCGGGAACCTCCCACGAAACTGAGTTGAAAGATTTGCCAATAATCCAACCGAAAAGTGCTTTGGATCCTTAATTTCTTTTAAAGGATCTTCTTCCTTTTTACCAGCATTGTGAAGACGAACAAATGTGGCTTGATAACCCGTTGCCTCCCCAAAATCAGGAACTTCAGGTTCTTCCTCAACTCTTTGTTCCTCGGGCTGTGAAAGAAGAGTAACAATACTATCAAGCAACTTACCCCAAAGCTCCTCAGCTGCAGGATCCAACAGTAATGGTGATTCACAAAGTAGTTTAGCTGAAGCAACTGCACTCAGCTTAACCTCTGTATAGCCAGTTATGGTCTTAAGATTAGGTATCCATATCTGAGCGAGTAACACCTGAAATAAGTTTGCCTGAACGGAATTGATTGAGTCCACAAGTGTTTGTATACCATGTTTCACCAAAAATAGAGACATAAATATAATGAGACATCGAACAAGTCTTGGAGTTTTACTGTTTTGGAGACGAGTGAAAAGAGAAGCCCAGATGTGATTCATGTATTCCGCCATAACATCATATCCAAGATTCTCAATAATTGGGTTAAGTACATGAAACCCTTGTTCTTCTGTGCTTGGTTGTTAACGAGTTTGTTGAATATTCCAAGAACGTTTCTTAATCTACCTTCACGATTAAGCTCAGTGGGTGCTTGTTGAAGGAATGACTGAAGCAAACGAACAAGGGCTGGAACATTTGCAGACTTATCCCATAGATCAGGAGTCAGTAGGATGTCAAATATTTGCATGTAGTGTGGGGGAACTGGAGGTCTGTTCAAATCCACAAGTTGAGCTAACAACTGGAAGGCATAAGGGAAAAACTCGGTTACTTCTTTAGCCAATATCATCTGGAGGCTAGGCAAAAGGCATGTTTCAAAAGCAGGAACAAGAGAAGGATTCTTTTCGCATGCTCTTCGAACAAGGGTAGCAACTGCTTCAAATAGGCAATGATTAAAAACAGGATTTTTTGGGTTCTCACAAACCCTGTTTAGAACCGCTGTAAGTCCCGTAATGCAGGGTGAAGCTACCTCAGGAGATATATCAGCAATCTGAAGAACACGCATGATGCACCTCATAATATATTGATTCTCCTCTGACTCGGGTTTCTCCAAAGCTCCAAAAAGGTTTGTCATCAAAACTGGCAGAATTGGGTCAATGTCCAACGATGTATATCTCGGTTGTACCCCATTGTCCTTAACAAGCAATAGCTTCTCAATACAACTAGCAGCATAAGAGTGAACCACATTAACATCTGAACCAAGAAACCGGACCACATCCCCAATAAGGGCCATGGCAACAGGTTTAGGAATCAGGGCCCGGAACAAGGTGAAAAACTTCAATGCACCCGCCTTCAACATTGGGAAGGCATTCACATCTTGAGCCTGTAACTCTGGCACAATAACTGATCTAAAGAAATTTTCAACATCTACAAGATCAGTTGAAACCGAAGCACCACCAGCCTTCTTTGTTGCAAGAGAGACGACCAAATAAATGGCACAATCCTTATATTTCCAATTAGCAGCCGGATTCTCAGCAAACAATGCCAAACAATTGTGAATCTGAGCAGAGACCTTTTCAGTCACCTTCTCTTTGTAATTTCCAGCAATTCCCTTAAGAAGTTCACAGGCAATTCTTCTCCTTGTATCAAGATCACTCCCTTCCATGTCTCTCCTTATAAACTCAACATAATTCATCTCAAACAGCTCCTCATCCTCATCCCTTAACATCACATTAGGAATAACAATACTCTGAGTAACCTGCTGCAATATCTCATCCCCAGCAAACAACGCATGGTGGACGCTAGTGCTGACAATGGTCAAAAACTTGATAGCAGTCACGGTCAACCGCTCTCGGCTTGGAGAGGCCGAGGCTACCACAAGAAGACTCCAAACAGCCTCCACAAACCCGCTCAAGTACTTCTGAAACAACTCCTCTTCTCTCTCCATATAATGACTTATATTATCACAAACCGCAGCACAAAGCTCATCCACAAGCGCAAGACCATCAGCACTACTCTCCTCAACAGCCGGATATCTCGTAGTGAGATACTTCTTAAACTCATTCATCCACTTATCCGCATTGTCCTCAAAAAACTCCGGCAAATCCAGGAAGTTCAACGAATAAAATATCCTACAACAGAGCCTCTGAGCTTCAATCAACTGACGAAGAATCTCCACCGAACCACCAGCAGCACTTATCTTCCCAGATATACTCTCAACAGTACTCAACAACGGTGCAGCAAAGTTATCCAAACAGTATTTCAAATCAAGCAGAAGTGGATCACTCTTATACTGGTACCTAAACTTCTTAAACAACGAATTAACAGTAGCAAGAATACCATTAACAGAAGCAAAATCATTCACATTCATAGCCTTTTCAAGGTTAGCCTTAAGTTCAGGCAACAAAGCCGGCCATAGCTTCGGGAAATCATGGTTTCCGATAACCGACAACGCTTCGCTAAGCTGCGCCTGTATTTTCGGTGAGGCCGAAAGCATAAGAGGAACGATCAACTGTTTAATCTGCTCTTTTTCAGCATCGTGAATAGGAGTTGCAGACGACGGTATCCATCGGGCTTTCAAGTGGTTTTTGAAGTTCACGGCGGCGCACTGGCGGATCTGCTCCTGAACGGAGGGTTCGGCGACGAGGCGGAGGACGGCGAGGCCGTAGTTCGGCGTATCGGCGGCGTCGGAGAGGTTTTTCTCGGCACGGCGGCGGGGCTCCGGCTGAGGCGAGAGTGTATCGAGGAAGCATTGCGAGAGGAACTGTAGGGTTTGGGGATTCCACTCCATGTGTCTAGGGTTTATAAGAGATTTGAAAGTGAAATTAGAGATTTGTAAGTGAAATTAATGGAGATTTGGAGATTGATTGATTGTTGTTGTTGTTGTAATTAGGGTTTAGGAAGGGGGAAACTTACCTGTGTAAAAAGGAAGAAGACGATGGATTTGAAGCGCTGTAGACGATGAGGGGAGCAAGAGAAGAATGATGAAATGTGTGTGTGTTTGTGTCAGTTTGCAATTTGAAATGAGAAGCTAAAGGAGCCATTGCCAAATGCCAAGGAGGGATGAATGAATATGGGCCCAAGCCCAATGAGATTACTTCCACTAAACGGTTTCGGGTCACTGGTCCAGTGTCACTACGCTAGGGATTTTTAGTTTTTAAAGATGTAACATTTAAACCCGTATTTATTGTGGGGCGGTTGGGTTAAAAGGTTGTATAGCCATGTAAACGAACGTTTAAGGTATGAGTTTCGTCTTTATGGTCGTATGTCCATGTAGACTGTAAGACATGCGTTTTTACGTTTTGAGATTCGAATTAAACGGTCGCATATCACATCAAAATATAGATGCGTAAATATTGCGTCACTAGTATGCATACAAAATGTCAATGTGTTTTCAGAAGAAAAAAAAACATCATTGTAGATTAAAAAAAAACATCATTGTAGATTAAGATTAAGACACATTATTTATACTAGAATTTGGTTGAAATATAATACTTTTTTTAGAGTAAATTACTATTTTGGCCCGTAGGATTAGGGTCATTTAACCCTATTAGTTCAAAAAGGAATCTTTTGACATATCAGATTTTAATGTTATATTTTATAACAGTTTTGATCCCTAACCACTCACTCTGTTAGTTTTGTCAGTTAAGTATAAGGGTATTTTGGTCTTTCTTACTCTAGGGCTGTTTTGAAAGTTAAAAAGTTTTTTTAACTTTGAATGGCTATTTATGTAATTATTTAAATTAATAAAACCAGCTCCAAGTTAAATAAGTTTTTAATTATATATTAAAAAATATACAATTAAAAAAGTGTTTTTTATAAAAAGATACGACTTTTTAAATCTTTTGTTTTTTCATATACGTCTTCTCCAGAATCATTAGTTTTTTAAATAAAAAATAAAAAATCTTTCAACCATTTTAATGTATTTTGTTTCATTATACAATGCAACTTAGAAAATTTATTATTATTTTAGTTTTCTATCGTTTTTATAAACTTATTTTTTCAAAATCATTCGTTAGAAATCTTTCATTAAATTATACAATACAAGTTATAATATTTTTAAAATTTGATTCTTTTAAAACCTTTCATTGAATTATACAATCGTTCTAACGTCGTTCTTCTTTAGAACCGTTCATTTCTTAACTTCTTTTCTTAAAGATTTGTTTTTTTATAAATGTATCTTTTAAATTGTTCCTTTTTAAAATCATTCATTTGCTTAAAATTGTTCGTTTTCCAAGTACCACGTATTTTAAAATCATTTATTTTTTAAATATTTTTTTTGCTAACAACTATAAGTAAGTAATACAATATAATATATATTTGAAACGACTATATTTCTAATGGTTATTTTTGTAACGGCTATGTTTCTAAGTTGTTTAAATTCTTAACTTTTTTATCAAGTTAGAATTTCTATCTTGTACTGTATAATAGAATGAAATATTTAAAAATAACGAACAATATGAAAAAAAGGTTGAAAAACGAATGAGTTTGGAAAACACGTTTATAAAAACAAAATCTTTAAATAAGACATATTTATTTTTATATTTATAATACGTTTTATTAATAATAATCATAAAAATAATAATAAAAACAAAATCACAAAAAAATATTTCTAACTTGTATTGTTTAATGAAACGGTAAATTTAAAAAGGACGGACGATATAAAAAAAAGTTTGAAAAAAGAATGATTTTGAAAAGTCGTTTATAAAAATTCAAAAGCTTTAATTAAGACATAATTATTTTTATATTTATAATGTGTTTTATTAGATAATAAACATAAGAATAACGAAAAAATGAAAATAAAAATAAAAATTTCTAATTTGTATTGAAGCGAAAGATTTAATTTTTTTGAAAAACAAATTATTTTAGAATGTCGTTTATAATATAAAAAAGCTTTATAAAGGACGCATTTATTTTTATATTTACATGGTGATTAATTAAATAATAATTATTAAATTAAAAAAGGATACTCAAATAAAAAAAAAAAAACCAAAGTACAAATAAAATTTTTATAAAAATGATATTAAAAACATTTTAAAATATAAAAATAAAAATATCATAAATAATAGAAAAAAAAAGAATATGATGGGGGTTATTTTTGTAAATTTGAGTAATTAAATAAGTAGTCACTTTGTAATTACACAAATAACCCCTGTGATGTAAATGGACGGAAATACTCTTAGACTTAACAAAATAAACTAATAGAGTTAATATCAAGGGCTAAAATTGTTACAACATGCAACCCCAAGATCTGATATGTCAAAAGATTTTTTTTTGGACTAATAGAATTAAATGACCCTAACCCCACAGACCAAAATAGTAATTTACTCTCTTTTTTTAATTTATTGTACAAGCTACAAAGAGTTATCCAAGTATAAAATTTCGAAAAAAATGTTTTCACAATTCACAATGTTCTCTATTATACTTAATAACATAAAGTTAAAACATACTTTTTATATAATATAGATTAAACAGTTATATGATATTAAAAAAGTAAACCAGTAGAATAATATTAGGTGGGGTAACATCTAAAAAAAGAAGTATATGACCCTATCAACCCACTTGCGGGTCAAAATTCAAATAGAGAAATCTGAACTTAATCATAAATGACTACTTATTTGTCACATCTGGATTAGGACCATGACATCGATTAGGATTCAAACAGGCATCGTGTTAGTCTCCGAAGGTAAAAGACCAACATGGATTCAAACAGGCATCGTGTTAGTCTCCGAAGATAAAAGACCAACATTGCTTCGAATGTTTCAACTTCTAAGAAGAACCACAAAAAATAAATGGCATAACAAACTTTTGTGCATCATTGATATGACTAAAAGCACCGCGTACACACGTGGCACAATGACATCATTCGTAGAAGGGAGCAAATAAATATGAAAATTATGTTTTAGGTAATGTTCATTTATTTTGCTACTCAATATTTATTTCCTGTCACATAACTGAATCTCACGCAAGAGTTGGGTCCTAAAGAAATCCCCCGATTTCACCTCTTTGACAAGACTATCAGTTTTTATGTTGTAGATTTAGCGTTAATCAATCCACTATCCTAGTGTCATAAAGGTTAGCTGATCTCCGATACAGGGTCGGTTTCTTACTTTAAGTTTGGTGCCAACATGGGATTTAAACCCACGACAGTGACAAGGAATGACGACAAAGGTGAGGGAGGCACCACGAGCAATGTTATGATGAAGATTCCAATGCATTTGGTTTAAATTACATACTGAAAGAATTTAAGAGAATATATTACAAGCCCAATCATTTTCAACCAGACAACATAAAAAACAAAATCCAGATGTAGATTCTAACAATTTTTATGAATCAAATGCATTAAGAATGGAATTCAGATTCTAAATTCATTGAATCCTGCAACCAAAGGCACATACAATCTCTACCAAAAGAAATAGCTAAAGAAATGAACAAGAAACATGTCCAGAAAAAATGATTTGATGACAATCACTCCAAGAGATTGGTTGTAGGCTTGTAGCTTTTCTAATTCAGTTGACCCATACAAATTCTCCAATAACCCCGTAGATTTCATTCGCTTTAACGAAAGTCAACTTAAGTAGCACATATTATGTTTATCTAAAGAACTTTATGCTCATACAATGTAATGTGCAACAAAAAATGAATAGATAACACATGACAACAAACACAAACATTTAGAGAATCCTTGGGAAGATAAGCACTTACCTGCTTTCTTCAAATAGCAAAAAAAATTTGGTATCCGTGAGAACCCGCTAGAACCAACGAAGTGTCAATAGCGATTTGGTCCTAACCCAGTTCGGATACTATACTCGATATCCAAGACCGATCAAACTCACAACCGTGTCATCAGCCTTCTATTGGTTGCTTACTCTGCTTTGATCCTTGTTACCTAATTTGGTCAAAGGACAGTCGCGGCGTATGTGGCCCTCTTGGTGACATCCAAAACACAGCCCCCTCATGTCTCTTTCTTTCCTAATCATTTTTTCTTTCTGTTGACTTCTAGAATCGTCCTCATCCTTCAACAGGATATCAAATATCAAGTGTTAAATTCTCCTGTTGCATCAATTTTGCCTGAAAATGTTTCCATGAAGGGGGGAGTTTTGAAATGATAACACCAACATGAAGCTTTTCATCAATGTTTTCCCAGAGGTGCTGATAACATCTGCAATCCTGTGAAGCTCATGAACTTGTTCAAGAACAGAAACCCCGTCAACCATTTGAAAATGTATGTAATTGTTTACATGAGATATTTTTGTTCCATAATCATCAGCATATGATGAGTGAAGATTATCCCATAATTCTTTAGCATTCGGAGTTTTGATAGAGCATTGGTCAAACAGTTGGTCGGATAGTGAGCTCAAGATAGTGTGACGACAGATGTAATCATCATTGATCCACTTTGTGCGTGGATTTTGAACGGTTGATTTCTTCAAAAGATGCTTCTTGTGCAAGAGGGATTTTTGGGCATGATGTAACAAGGACGTAAAATATATTTAACTGGTTAAAAAGAATTCCATTTGACGCCTCCAGCAGTAGTAATTTTTCCCAGTGAAGCGTGTGGGTGAGATGGGGATGAGTGGATGGCAAGTGTCTGTTTCATAAGTCGACTAATAGATGGATTTGAAGGTTCTGCTTCAGTTGCTTCTTTCCGTTGCATTTATATCTGAATTAAATCAAATTTGTAAATGTTTAAATCACTAGTTAGTGACTTGTTTGCAGACGGTAATAGCATTATGGATAAGTTAGTAAATAATAAATTATTAAACGTGTATATTCATTGGCTGGAACACAATCATGAATGAGTACTAGAAATTCCTAGAGGTGTATCATTTTACAAGATTCCTTGAGTTGGGTGTATAATTCGAATTCTCAAACAACCATGGAGTATGATCACAAATATTCTTGATTTTGATCCTTGGAAATTATTAAATTTGTGTTAAATCACCAATATCAGTATTTTATAATAATTATAGTTCAGTTTCTTTAGAAAATGGAAAAAAAAAACAAATCATATATGTAAATTAGCAATAGCTTCACTATATAATTTATCCAGAAAAGTAAGGCGTACCTCATCCTTGATTCCATCTTTGTGATGGCTTCTTCTATATTAGAAAAACTCGAGCAAAATGCTGACCATTCTTTAGGGTTCAAGGTAATTCCTGGAAAAGAAAACAAAAACCAGATAAAAATAATCATATAGAGAAAAATGACTGCTTGCATGATGAGCATACTACTTATCAACATGAAAGATATGCTTCTTAGACCTTGGTTTTGAAAAGGCGTGTTTGAGGCTCACAAGAAGATCAAGAAAGTGCCTCAGGGCCTTGAGGCGGCGTCTCATGCACATTTGGGTCAAAACTTGTCAAACTTGGTCAAAATTGGGGTCTATAGGAGGATGACATGTAAACCAAAGGGATAAAGAGATTATAAATAGCTGTACATAGAGCAACGCCTCATGTATGTGAAGCTCTCGCCTCACGCCTTGGAGAGCCCCACGCTTTTTAAAGCCAATCTTAGACATACATGTGTAGCCATACCATCATCACTTTCAAATATAACAGACATGAAATGTTGTGAACGAGTAACGACATGAAAATAAAGAAGCTGTGAGGGCTCACCTTTACCAGAAGTAAACTCCTTTCCCTGTTTCTTGTAGTATTCCCTTATTGACACCAATTTGTCCCTTTGAATTTTCAATTGAAACTCTCCTCTTACCTGGTAGCTATGCAAACAGAGATAAAAAAATTTCCGATTCAGATAACCATATTACGAGTATTAGGATTCATAAGTCTTGAACAAAACAACTAAACCAATGTGCTGCTAGTGATATGCACTGGTAACACGGAACAAATTCTGAACTCTGAATATCAAATGTTTTTTTTCTTTTTGTCATTTTAGATGTAATCCTAGCTAACCGCCTAATAATACCATCATATCATATATTTAACTAGCAGTTGTTATCAGTGTAGTAAGTTGTATCAAAAGGAAGCTGAGCTTTGTATGAGCAGCTAAATGAGTATGTCTTAAACCCTAGATCAATAAAGGTTTATCATTCAGGTTTCAGGCTCACTAGAATACACAGTCTCGAGTCACAAAACTCACATACAGCATCAAAACATACCTAATGTTTCCTAACACACTTCACGTCTTTTCATTAGCATTTTAACTAATTCAAGCATTAGGTTTCGAAAACTCACCCTGCAGATAACACGTTCACCGCCATCACCAGACGCAATGTTCCGATCATCAACGGGAAGTTTCTCCGTTTGCACTACTTCAACCGTTTCCTTTTCTTCTCGAACTTCATCGATCGGAGAAGTAGACAGCAAAACGACTCAACGATTCGTCTAACAAGCCGCTTGTTACCGATATCAGAAAGCTCGACGCCGAGCAGTTTTTCGGCCTCTTTTCGAACGGAGAGCTCGGTGGCGATGTCTAAATCGGCAGCTTTGAGGATTTCGATTACTGTTTTTTCGAGTTTGGGGTTGTGAGGTTCGAACTCCATTGGAGGGAGCAAATGATGAGGAAAAGAGAGGGAGGATGTTATTTTACGATTTAGAGGGTAAGAACCGGATTGTATTGATTTTGTTGGTCTGTAAAAATTCTAATACCGAAAGCATGAAAAATGAATATTGATAACGACAACGATGATGTTTGATCAATATCAGTTTGGTACAGGTATCTCTAGTACTAATACTCGATAAAAATGTCTATTCTAGTTCGGTTGTACCAAATACCCCCTTAAGGTTATAGGTATCATTTGGTCTTTGAAGTTTTGCTTTTGGCCGTTCATAATTTTAACAGGTATGATTCAAGCTAAAGCATTATTGGTTAATTTGTTTTCTCGTATCAAATGTGAAAAACAATTTCATTCCTTATAGTACTGTCACGGTTAAATTTTCATCTCTTAACCAGGGGCCTATCGAGCTATAATAAATAGTAACTATGGTTTTAAATCCACCACTTGCAATTTCAAAACTTAAACAATGTGTGGTTTCACGTACAAACAATATTTCAACATACATAAAAGAAATAAGTATGAAATACAACATAACGTACTAAAGAATACATTTATGGCAAATGTGCTAAAAAGAATCTAGATCTTGGAGTCCAATAGACAGATTCACCCTTTACCCAAGTCCAAGTTTAAGTTGCAATGAGGGAAACTCGTCATAGCATTAGGCTAAAGTCTATTAATTAAGCGAATCTTATGTATAAACATATATCATATTTGTAAACATGTATAAGTGAATATATACAATAGAATATAGCAGAGAGATGAAGAAGACGAGTAATGTGGTAAATATGGAAGGGAATGAGTTGTATGAAAATGAGGGTCGCTCTTCCTCTTATATAAAGTAGATTCCCAAAACCCAAATCAGGAGGGCCGAAATCAATACCTATAAAATTTTTGAATGAAATACGCATAAATTTTCATTTCTAAGCGAAAAAACAAGAGGGCCGGACAAACCGTCACCATGCCCTTAAGCCTTATAAAGGATATATGTCTAAACCACATTGTAGCATGATATGGTTCTAGCTGTATTATACTATACTCATACATTTGTCTTTGCTTAGTTAATCGTAAGTGATCATGCATAAAACATTAGCGTCTCAAGTATTACCACATTACCTCTAATCATCCGGGTGATAACTGGTATAAACAACTCGATGTTTAAATGACTATGGAGTCGTGGTGTCGATGTCTTATAGCTGGAACTTGAACAACATTTTTTAGTATGTCTTTTGTTTTTTGATGATTTATATTATATGGTCTACATATCTTACAGTCCAGTGGTCTACATAGCTTTCGACCTAGATGACTTTATACATAAATGAATTTTGGTTTGATACATACGTTATTATATGGTTAATGTAAGGTCAAGTGTATGTGTGATGTGATAATGAATGTCTATAACATGGCCATTTATCTCGTTTCATGTAACAATTTAATATGCAACGAATGGTGAACTAAAGACGTGCCTAGACCAAATAAGAGTAATAAAGCACTATGTCTATAGCCTTTAGCATAGTCTAATGTCATATAGAGAATCTAACTCCATCGTATAATAATACACAAAGGGTCTTTTGACCAATAATGTTAGCAAATTATAATGCTCCCGTGATGAAGGAACTTTGAAGGTGTTTAACCCAATGTACAAAATTCAGTCATGCTTAACTAATGAAATAAACTTGAGCTTGTGTAACTCAAATATAACCATGTCTAAACCAACAATTGGAGGTTAAAGAACGATTTATATCTGTCATTTGTTATTAGTGGAAATTGTTATATAATATATATCATATCTTTAACACATTAATACTTTTCATTTTCAAGGTTAACTAGATAAAACTATTTTTTATCATTTATAACAACATATCTTTTTATATCTTGTAATTAAACACTTCAAAAAGTCATGTTAGTAGGAAGCAAGACTACTAATTCTCAAATTTAAAAAAATGAAAATAACCTTGAACATAAAATCTACAAGGACGGCAAATAGAAAATGTTAAAAGATAACTTGTATCATTGTATGCCGCATTATGTAATCTGATGTAAACTTGAGGGACTTAAATCCAAATAGTAAAAACCTAAAAATTAAGGTTCTACCGAGATTTGAACTCGGGTTACTGGATTCAGAGTCCAATGTCCTGACCACTAGACCATAGAACCAATTGCTGACGTACTTACCAGAATTTATATATACATACAAAATAACTTATTGCTAACTGAATTTAAAAAGGTATATAAACTGAACTTATAAAAAAGGTAAAAAGAACTAAGGAAAGTATTTAAGTTAGATCCTTAGGCTTGCACTTGGTCGATCAAGTGACTCATGAAAAAATATTCAAGAAATTTTTTAAATATGCCTCCAGTATATAAAGATTTCAACATGGATGGAGAATTGAGTCTCAACAATAAATATAAATTATATGAGCTAGCAAATTCATAAAATGTATATTATCATCTAAATTAATACTTAATCATGATAAAAAAATACCTCCAATAATAAAGATTTCTAGGGTGGATGAAGGATTATGTTCTTTAATCAATAAAATGTATTAAAGCTAACATTAATACAGATAAAAAAAAAAGCCTAAATCTAAATATAAAAAATTAAACTAGCAAATTCTAATAAAAATTATATATTATCTTCTAGTACGAAAGAATGTGGTATAACAAATCCATACCTAACTGCAAAACCTAGAAAGAAGCAAATAAATTCCAACATGCAAATTTTGTGTTAAACTTTACCTTAAATTGTTACTATCTTTCAAATGGTCAATTTATCTTTCTCTTAGCAAAGCAAGATTGATGGACCTCCAACCTCTAGCATATATAATTGTTCTTGCATTTATTGTATCAAAAATTATATCATTATGGGTCACTCAACAAACGAGTCATAATCTCCCACCGGGTCCACCGAAGTGGCCAATAGTTGGTAATCTTCTCAATACTAGGCCATTGCCTCACGGGACCTGGCGTCTTTTTGTGAACGCTATGGACCATTGGTGTATTCGTTTGGGGAAAGTGGATGCAATCACCACTAACGACCCTAACATCATCCGTGAGATACTTCTCAAACAGGATGATGTTTTTGCATCCCGACCTCAACTTTAGCTGCAGTTCACCTAGCTTACAATTGTGGTGATGTGGCACTTGCACCTTTCGGTCCTCGTTGGAAATGGATGCGAAGAATATGCATGGAGCAACTTCTTACAACAAAGAGACTTGAATCCTTCGTGAAGCAAAGAGCAACCGAAGCCCAACATCTGGTACAAGATGTATGGGCTTTGTCTCAAACTAATGGCCTGGAACCTTAGAGAAGTTTTAGGTGGTTTTTCTATGAACAATGTGACCCGAATGTTGTTAGGTAAGCAATACTTCGGGTCGGGCTCAGCAGGGCAAAAGAGGCCATGGAGTTTATGCACATAACCATGAGTTGTTGGCTACTAGGCTTGATCTATTTGGGCGATTACCTACCGTTTTGGAGATGGATCGATCCGTATGGTTGTGAGAAGAAAATGCGAGAGGTGGAGAAAAGGGTTGACGATTTTCATAAGAGAATCATTGAAGAACACAGGCAAAGAAAGAGGAATGGAGAGCAAAGGATGAAGGAGTTATGGACTTTGTTGATGTTTATTGTCTTTGCCAGGTGAAGATGGTAAGGAGCACATGGATGATACACAAATCAAAGCTCTAGTTCAGGTAACTTTTTCTTCTTTGTAACTTTAGTGATAGAAAACTACATATCAGTGACTGTACGACTCAAAAGACTAATCGAAATCTATTCTAAAGTTCTAATATATAAATTTTATCAATGATCCATTGGTAATTAGTGACAAGCTTGACAAATCTAGCAGCACATCTTCCTTTATTTTGGGTTTTGCGTTTTTAGCACTTTTATTTTAAAAAAATGGGCTTAGTTCCGTTGGTGATTTATTCAATCACATTTTTTCTAGTTATACAAATACTTAAACGATAATTATCATACTAAATAGTAGGGGTGTTCAAAAATATCCGAATCCGAGAATTCGATCCGACAATCCTAATCTGAAATATCCGAATTTTCAATGATCCAAATTTTGGATATCAGAAAATTTGGATTCGAATTCGGATAGTGATTTTCGAAAGTTTGGATATGGAGATATCCGATTATCCAAAAACTAAAAAATATTTTTTATTTTTTTAAAGTTTAAATATATTTTTATTTTAAATTAAGATTTTTTAATGTATATTAGAATATTTATGATATGAGTTGGTTTTTTACTCCATACCATAGGGTCTTTTCATCAGTTGCAGGGTTTGGTGGCCAAAATTGACTTGGTATCTCTAAAAGCCTGGCTCGCGAGGCGTCCCTCTCGCAGTAGAGTTCCAAACCTCACCTTGCTCTTGTGACATGCTATGTTTCCCCTCTCTATTCCCCAATAAAGGGCGAGTCCCATGCGTTAGTTTGTGGACCGGTTGTTGGAACGACGCGAGCCGGGCCGGGTCTCGATTCAGAAAGATGAAGGGCCCAAAAGTCTAAATAGGGAGTTATAAATTCCCCATCTCATCGGGGGCGTATTAGTTTTATTATAACATATGTCTACTTATTGTAAAAAAATAAAAAATACAAAAATAAAAAATGAAATTTGGATAGTACAAATCACTATCTGTATAGTATCCAAATTTCGGATACGGATACGGATAGTGATTTCTATTATCCGAAATTTTCGGATATCTGAAATTTCGGATATTCAACTTTGAACACCCCTACTAAACAGTACACTAAAAAGTGCACATATGGTGCAACTACAAACTTATCACTGCGATTATAAAAATGTTAAGGAACCACGCATAAATTATTTAATTATGTTGTTACGTTAATGTTACTAGCACATAGTAAAAGTACAAACAAGGTTGAAAATAACGTTTAATGTCTCCTTAATTTCAGGATATGATAGCTGCAGCAACTGATACATCAGCAGTGACTAACGAATGGGCAATGGCCGAAGTAATCAAACACCCTCATGTTCTTCGCAAGATCCAAGAAGAGCTTGACAACGTTGTCGGTCGCGATCGCATGGTCTCGGAGTCCGACTTGTCGAATCTCAACTACCTACGGTGTGTGGTTCGCGAAACCTTCCGGATGCACCCGCGGGACCATTTCTCATCCCACACGAGTCCTTACGCGCCACAGAGATCACGGTTATTACATTCCCGCCAAGACGCGTGTGTTTAAACACTCATGGTCTTGGGCGGAACACTGTCATATGGGATGATATTAACGTGTTCCGCCCAGAACGACATCTGACTACTAATGGTAGTCGAGTGGAGATAAGTCATGGGATGATTTTAAGATATTACCATTTAGTGCGGGAAAGAGGAAGTGCCCGGGGGCCACTTGGTGTAACGTTTGTTTTAATGGCGTTGGCTCGACTCTTCCATTGCTTCGATTGGAGCCCGCCCGACGGGTTGAAATGTGAGGATATGGATACGGAAGAAGTATATGGTATGACAATGCCTAGAGCTAGACCGTTAATGGCCGTTGCAAAGCCTCGTTTAGCTAGTCATATGTATCAGTGACAAAAGTGTTACAAACTATATAGTAAATGAGTTACAGATGCATTAACATAAGATCAATAGCTTGGAACATTCCATTTCAATATAAAATTATGTAGTTTGTAAAAATAAATAAGTTGATTATAAAGTATTAGTTAAGAAGGTGGAACATATTAAAAAGATAATATAAACATACAAATACATCGTTAAAGATAATAATATTCACAACCTTTCATGAGATAGAATTGAGTAAAGACTCAAGTGCAGATGAACATCTATGAGCCTAATTTTAATGTGGTAGCAACGTAAATTTAAGATGACTTAAATTGTTTATACAACAAGATGTATAAAATATATGTTTTTTATAAGATATGTTTGTTTTTTATGAAAAGCTTCAAAGTAAAGTTCGAGATTTAAGTTGTAAATTAAAATTTTAAACATAAAAAAGAAAAACCTAAAGAATATTTATTAATGCAAAATTTTATGTATTTCTAAAACGGATTAACAGGTCAACCAAACCCAATCTGTTTGTTAAATTGGTCAACTCGAACTCAACCTTTTTAAACGGGTTATGCTGTCAATCTACAGTCTGTTTTTTCACGTCGGTTGAACAATTGTCACCCCTAACATGAATTCAATCTATTTTATTAAACATGTTAACCAGTGGAAATGCCCGAACGTTGCGGCAATACGACAGTTGCGCGATTTTTTGGGAATTCGGTTTTTATCAGTATCGGCTTGGTGCGTTAGACGTAAATTAAAAAATCAAAATATAACTTTTAAGAAAATTGAATGAAGAAACAATTTACGTATATTTAAAAGTCTTTAACACATTATATTATCAACAAGATTAGTGAAAGCATGAGTGGCTTTGTAGTCGGAAATCATTTATTACCTATATTTTAGGGGGGGGGGGGTTTGTTTATGAATGCAGATTAGAGTTTTATAATCATCGGAGACAGCTTTCGGTAGTGATTTGCATAGACCGGAGAAAGTTAATGTATAAATTGTCACCACAAATTATCATCTTTATTGTTATTGAGCTATTAACAACCGGCAAGGGAAATGAAAAAAGTGATTAATGCTCAATCGCAATGAATGAACGATATTGAAAGTAAACGAGGTTTTGTTTGGCCACATGTATATGCTTTAACATTTGTATATAAGAATCATATGTTATACTTTATTGTAAAGGCATAAATGGAATAAAATTATTAATTTTTAAATTTAGCATGACTTTTTATATGGGTGTTTTAAATCCATATGTAAAATTATCATTCTATCATCTTTTTACATTTATTATAAAAGATATAGATTAA
>JACCIY010000236.1:40000-82184 GCA_025506505.1 Flaveria sonorensis | reverse complement strand
GCATCGTACAACGTTCTCCTCGCCTAAAGGGCCGTTTCCTCGCCTAGGGAACCAACGAGCGAGGAATATATCACATATCCACGCCTAAGGGCGTGTTCTCGCCTAGAAAGATAAATCTTTTCTTTTTGGACACGTAAGCAAAGGGTGTGACACGTGGGCGATGAATTTTTGCCACATTGGCGAGTTATTATGGGAATTTCTCGTCTATGGGAAGGGTAAAAATTGGTTAGGCCGTTTTTAGAAGGAAACAAAAGTCAATGCTTCGTTCGGTAATTTTATTTGGTCCAATGTGTATTTTGTTAATTTTCCCTTAAAGGAACGTTGAAAAACTTTTCGATGAAAAGAGTATCCAACAAGATTCGTCCCTATTACACATTCACACGATTATTCTTCAAAAAGTTTCAGAGTTGTAAACTTAAAACAAATGAACAATTTTATTAGTGTTCAAAGCTATCTGTCACACCCTCAAAATCCGCGAGCGGGGTTTTACCGCGAGGCGCTTGACATACCAGGATCTCAGTCATTAGTTACCAAGAACGACTCTATATGATTAATAAACAAAACCAGAGTTAACGTTTAAAATACTGCGGAAGCGTTTTTAAAACAGAAAACCCAAAACAAGTAGTATGTAAAGAGATTGCGTAAAACATACGCGCCCCAAACACAAATGTTTAATATGAAAATAATCCCAAATTTGTAAACAAACAAATGTAGACAACTCAACGATGCTGGTGTACGTGCTCCTAGGCAACTGGCAACCTTAACCTGAGAATAGCATACTAAACAAGTCAACACATGGTTGGTGAGTTCAAGAGTTTGCGTTAAAATATAACAATCAACAGTTCCAGAGCATAAGTAGTGTATTGCAATAGATAGCTAGTCTATTAACATAAAAATATTAATCATAGTGATTTCGCGATCGAAGCTGACTGTGTTACGTTTGTTGCCTCCCGTCACGACTTACCAGGTCGTGACGAATATGTGTTAGGACAAAATTGCACCCGTTTGACCTCGAGTCGCACAGGTGGGGCTCGTCAGACCCAGTAGTACTACCCAAAATTTTCCCGCTATTCAATATTAACAATCCGAAAGTGTGAGGACTTTTCCATGGTAAACAGCACTATATCAATATTATACACACTCATATATAAAAGCGTTTGTGATCAACAGTATGCTATCTCCCCCAAAAGAGATTATGTAAAATGAGTGGGGCAAGAACTCACCTGATACGCGCAAGAATTAACTTAGAGCTTAACTTGAAAGAAAGAAGGAAAGACAACCTTCAAAGGTCACCTAGAATACAAGAGTACATAAGTACGTGTACACAGAATCAACAGAAACCCTAAGTGCTCTACAAACCAAGGAACTTAAGGTTTTAAAAGACAAGACACATTTGACCCAGTTGACCCGTTTGACCCGTTGGTGACATTATAGGTGATAACTCGTTAATACTAACACACAGCATGTCATACATGTTCACATACAACTTGATTACATATAGCACTTCATTAACCACATATACTACCTAGATCATCATGCAACTAGATATCACACAAAGTCATGCGAATCACAACAGGCCAAAACAGATAACAAACCAAATCAACATCCCTATAGCCTAAACAACACATTTCATCACCTTAGAAATCATCCATGAACACACTAGCATGATCCTAATATCCCAAACATGCTCAAATCATCCAATTCAAGGATTTGCACAATTAAAGTTCCCTTTTAGGAAAGTTCATCCCAAATTCATCAAACTCACACTACATTCATGAATTCATCAATTATATACCAATTCAAGTCCATGATAACATCTAGTATGATCAGAACACCAATCATCATGATTCATCAAATTCAACACCAAAAGTTACTATTTTAGCAATGTATGAACTATAAGACATCTTCTTGATTTTAAATTGTTCATACATCAACTTAGCATCTAATCATCATCACAAACACATCCATAACATTCATACATCATCAAATCATCAATTCATGCAAAATAAAGTTACTATTCTTAGTAACCTATGAACCATAAATCAAAATCGAAGCTTTCTTGCAAAATCGACGTTAACCATATGCATACAACCTAACTAGCATCATTACAACATCAACAACCAACATTCAACATCCAATTTGATCCAAAATCGCCTCAACCTCTCGGCCAAAGATGATCATGTGAACAAACAACCAAAATCCAAACTTTCTTGCATAATCAACGTTAACTAGCATATATACAATCCAACTAACATATTAACATCACCAAACAAACAAGAATCGACCTTCAATTGCAGGTTTCGAACTAGGGTTCGGCCAAGAATAAAAATCCATGAAAACCACAAAGAAACTAACCTTTAATCACGTAATATATGAGAATTGAAGCCTCTAACGTGTTGTAGTTCTTGGAATCGACCAAAACCGAAGCACAATTGCTTGTTCTAGGTTGAATTCGCAGGTGTGTGTGTGTGGAGGTGATGATCGCGGCCGAGAATGGTGATTAGGGTTAGAGTTTTGATTTTTATTTTATTTAATAATCCATAATTACCCTTTTAACCCTTCTAATTTGTATTTTATAAAAATTAAGCTTTTACACACTCCTTTAAAATGTTTTTAACTAGAATAATAAATATATAAACTAGTAATAACAATTATATGCTTTATCTTTACTAGTCACACAATCCACGAATTAAATACGCAC
Source organism: Flaveria sonorensis (assembly GCA_025506505.1). Classification (NCBI taxonomy): domain Eukaryota; kingdom Viridiplantae; phylum Streptophyta; class Magnoliopsida; order Asterales; family Asteraceae; genus Flaveria; species Flaveria sonorensis. The sequence continues at coordinate 79,483 of JACCIY010000236.1, read as the reverse complement.
GTTTTCACGTTACGCGATAAAATTCACAATAAACATTTAAATCACATAATCACAACTAATAATCAACATAGAAATTATTGTTTAACATTATTAATTATTATTATGTCACCAACGTTCAACGACAACTAGTGTGTGCTCCCGACACGTGTATGCAAGAGTTAACGGAACAAACGGAGTTTGGTAACGGAAAATTACCGGATGTCACACTATCACAACTATGTTATGGTTATAATTGTTGTATCCAAGTCGAGTAGAGTTTACCAAAAAGTTTTCATTAGTACGAATGTGGTTTAAATGTTAAGCAAATGAGAGTTAAAGCCTAAAGGTAGTCTATATACAAGTGAAACCAGATTACTAATTAAACCCAGCTTGAATATTTCGAAACTCAAATTTGAATATCGACTACGCATTATTTATTTGATGTGGTTTTCGGGTTGATCCTATATCTAAAATTATAAGAAACCTGACTTGTGAGATTTGAAAACCTATTAAACAATCCAAATGACACTCCTAGTGTGAGCCTACTAACTTAAAATATTATTTTGATTTTGATTAGTAGTCTTAGGCCATTTATTTTATATCTTTTAATTTTAATGAATATTTTAATCATTTTACATGCACTTAACATAATAGATAACCTGAAAGCTAAAAAACAACCGAGATCCAGTCTCCAACTATGACAGATGATTGGAAAATAAACGACAAAAAAACAGAACCGTTGCTCTAATACTGTAATAAAAAATATGTAAACTCTATGTATACTAAAATGAATGAATGGCTTCAATAATACATCGGCCTCCTCTATATATAGGAGAGGAGCCAAGTTATAATAACAAAAAATCAACTCATAATAGAAAAAACTAATTCGACTAATTAACTAATTAAACTAGCTATAACTGGCGTAAATGTGTAACCAACAACTCAGTCATATAGATGTGCTCTAATAATTTGTGTTTAAAAAAAGAATCGAGCTAAATATAAATCAACAATTAGGGGTTTTTCTTTTGTAATTCCTATATTTCTAGTTAATTACAAATTTCCACAACCTACGTACCTTAGTCATTAGATATTGATTTACGTTGATAAGAGTTTAGATTAATTACCTACACTTCACCCCTTTTTAAAATCTTATTTAATCCGCTCCCAAAAGTAAATACAAAAACAATTTTTTTTTTAAAGATTTAATCAAAGACATACTTGAGATGATTGGAGCAACTAGCTGCAGGTCTCCTGGATCTTGTAAAGCTGCAATCTTTAAAAACTTATTTATTTAAAAACTTATTTCTCAAAGTAACTAACTTTATAAAACCAAGAATCTTTAACAATTCATTATTAATATTAATATTTTCCCAACGTGGGGAGCAACATGAATCTAAGCACAACTAACAGTAGGAGTAGTATCAACAAATTCTCCTTGAGTGTTTTTGCAGTAAGCAAGACCATCACCTCCAGTGATATGAACGTTGTCTGTCACGATATCTTTGCACCCATATATCTCGTTGCAGTTGAAAATAATCGCTTCTTTTGTTGCTGAAGATCCGTATATGTTCCTGTATGTCACATCGCTCACTCGTACTGCTTGGGCCGATGGCTAATTCAAATTAAAATAAATAATTACATATTCAATCCGAACTAAGGACTAAATTAATTGTTGTCCAGCTCTACTAGAAAACTGGGCATTTGCAATGAAAAAAAAGCTCACAAATTTAACAATTGGATTGCCATAGACGTTTCATGAAATTAGCGAAATCAGTTGAAAATTTTCCAATGAGGAATTAAGTTGCTAAAATCAGTTGTAAAAAAACCGTCAGTGACCGAAAATTCTGTTGCAAATGTCTAGTTTTGTAGTAGGGTGGAATGTAGGACTTACTTGTGACTCGCAATCAACATTTCCAGATTTACTGCAGTAATATTGATTGATTATGATCGGATTTCGACATTAACCAGATTAATATCCTGAAATACGATCCCCTTAGCATACCCCGTTCCATTCTACGATATAAATTGAGAAAGAAATTATTTCACATGACGCTATGAAACGATTAGAAAACAATTATATGTAACATTACGGGTACTGTCTTGATTCGGAATCCATTTGTTGTTCCTGTGATGTTGCAGTTTTGTACTAGTACTTGTTCAACTGTGTCGTGACGCTCATTATCGCCAAGGCTACCGATGCTGTCAAAACACACATATGGAGTGAGTTCAATTTGCGTTAAAATGATGATCAAGGTATAAAGATTGTCATACCTTATGCCATGTCCAGGTCCACATAACACATTTGTTACTTTGATATCAACGACACCACCATTAATAGCCACACAATCATCACCTATTTAAGTGTATCGAAATGATGAAACAATACAATGATACGTTATAGAAGAAAGTTAGTCGCTATAAATTAGGCTTGTAAACGAACTAAACAAACACGAACGGTAAAATGAATGAACTTTTTTGTTCATATACATTTGTTAAGTAATAAAGGTGTTTAGGTTCATTTATATATGTTAGTTTGTAATATTCTAAACGAATGGTTCCAGACACAAAAATAAACATAAACTAACAAACACAAGCATAAATGAATAAATGTAAACAAACATCAATTTTGTGATGGGTCCTCAACAATTTTATCTATTTGGCAAAAATGAGCTGCTAATCTTCATAGTAAATATTAAATCTTGTAAAATTGATTAATGCACTTGGGCTAACAAAGGATTTTTAAAATTAGAAAATCAAATTGATTTTATATTAATATTAATAACAAATAAATTTGCATGAATGTTTCAACTAACTTAAACAAGCTAACATATATAGATATTACAGTATGTAAATGAGTGAAAGTAAATGGGTGTGAACATCAAACATAGATAAATGTAAATAAACGAACATAATCGAATAAAGTTTCACTAACATAATTAAATAAACAAAGTACATGTTTAAATGAACAAAAATTCATGCTCATGAACATACATGTACTTATGGTCTAACAATTTACAAACATTTCACAGATTATTTAGTTCGTTACCATGCCTACTACTATCTAAGAAGTATAATTTTCGTACCAGTTTGAATATTAGAGTCATGGATATTAATATGTGAGGAAGCACTGATGTCGATCCCATCAGTATAGGACTATGTTCAGGTGCGATAATTTGAAGATTTCCTATATCTACATCTTGGCAATCATGAATACTGATATGAAGAGTTGGGCTGTTGATATGCGTTGTGCCTTTCAGCCGAAGACCCGTGCACTTATGAAAATGTAAAGCCTAACACGATTCATAGTCCTGTATCAGCTTTCGTGAAGTTGACATGCATTCTAATCTCAAATGGAAAAGGCATTTAGTCTTACCGTTGGGCGATTGCAAGTTTTGTCTCCTGTAAGATGAAGCTATGTGTTGAGTCTATATACGTTATATTATATTGAAATAGGCCCAATTGGAGAATTAACCTTTTCTCCCCACCAGACGGAGCCCTGGCCATCAATTTGGCCAGGTCCATCAATGGTGAGTCCTTGCACTGATGTGAAGTATATCCAAAACCGTCTCCGTATGCAATCTTTCCATCCCATTAGTGTATTTGGTGCGATGAAACTGTCCAAAAGCTACATTAACAACAAGAAAGTTATAATCACATAGCTTTCTAGATTAACATGATAAAAGAAAAACTATGTACAAGTATTTTTACATGACTTGAACCCATTATATTCAATTCACATGATAGTAACCAGTAACCTTACCTAATGGTGGACCTACTAGGTTCTAGTAGGTTCGTCCGAGCCCCATGAATTTTTTAATATATTAGTGTATATACATATAATCCAGAGCAACACCTATGAATTTTAACGCAGAACTCATTGAATTTGCCATTGACCCGCAAGAAAAATTAATCTTACATTTCAAAGTCTTATAAATATAAAGCTACTTTATGCTAAAATAGCTTTTATAAAAGAATTAAAGTAATCGGACGAATACCCTTTTATGATTTAAATTTAACTCAATCATTTAAACAACTAATCTCAATAATGATTTCATACAATTAAGTCAAAGTACTTATTTTGAACAATAGAACATCTAACCTAAACAATTTTTTATCTTAGTTTTAGCGACATTCTATAAACACTTCATCCAAAATTTCAATGACATAGTGAGAGCTACTGTCGACACTCTATCACCCCAATTGGTCAAGCCTGTTCGATCACCGGAGTCCGAGTGCAGGCTGTCAACTGTCGTAAGGCCGTCGATTGCCTCTAACCCCACAAATTCTAAACAACCGTAGTTCAGATACTTTTTTAAATCCACTATAAATCTTACTTTAATATTTGATTATTTGGTATATTATAGATTCGTAAACAAGTGGATTAAATTTTTTGTTTTATTATTTGATTATTTGGTTGATTATGTGATTATTTGAACGTTACTATGTGTGTGTTTTGAGTTTAAATTTATTAGCTTCAAAATTTCTTGGTTCATTTAGGTTTAAAATTGTAAAAACTAGGATTGTTAGCATTGTTGATTTGGTTTTTTATTTTTATTATGTAATCTGACCGACCCGAACCAGATTAGCATAATTAAAATTTCCAACCCAAAAAAAAACAATTTCAGGATACACAACCAACCTTAATTAACGCCCTTTAAGATTAACATCTCAATTGGTGTCTGATTTTACCTTGATATTTATATTAGGGGATTTGCATGATGAACCGTCGAATATCACTGGGCTTAATAAAAATCTCATGTCTGATGGTATGATTAACGTAGGATCTGCTGAATTATCTCCACACAAATCACCCCATGCTTGAAGGAAAGCCTGCAAAGATGAACATAATTAGTAAACATCTAACAAGTTTGTGGTTCTTTCGCATGGGACCATGGTCTACCTGAGAGTCGTCTGTAAGCCCATCACCTTTTGCACCGTAAGATGTTACATCGAAAGTGGCTGCACTCGCAGTTTCGGGGTAAACAACAATGTACAAAAGCTCAACAAGACCACCACCAAGAAACCCTACAAAGAGAATGAGAATGAGTACGGTTATAAGCATGCTGATCTCGCCCATATATAACCATGAGAACTTGTTGCCGGTAAACTGACAAAACTGTGAATACATTCATCTATATACATTAATATGAATCCATGTGTGGTTTAGATTTTCTTACCATTCCTTTGAAGGCCATTGAAGCAGGTGAATCTACTTTCGTGTTTTATTACTCCTCCCTGTATATTTTAAGAAATGTTAAATTTTCTATATATGAAAATGATTTATATTATTTTTATTTGAAGATACGTATATCATTTGTTATTGATAGAATATGTGTGTGTATATATCTTCTCGTATGTTTTATGTATATTTACTGATATATGTTACCATATATACTTATGGTCTAAGATTTTACAGGTAACTAACCTTCATGTATATTGATGATGTTAATCTTGAAATAAGTGGCTCGATTATTTAGTTGAAAAGATAAGTCAAATGCTAGAAGATTTTAGTTTTTTAAAATATAAGTTTGTTTAGGTTAATTAGATATACATAGATAATCAAAGTCTTGATGTAATGATTATCCCGTAATATTTGAAAGTTAGAATTTGAGTCTATAAATTAACCTTTTTTTTCAAGTTTAGTATAAATAGAGGCGTAAGGCTATTATAATTTCCTGATCATGTTGTGAGTTCTCAATTTGATTATTAATATAGAAAAGAGTGGTAGTAGGTGTTTATAACAAAAATCATCGCTTATGATCAAGTTAATGAGTTCCCAACATATAGAATTAATAAGTTATAATAATAATAATTTGAAATACTAATAATAACATATTATATACTAATAATACTATAATCATAATACGATCGTTTATTTCGATCAAATCGCATCATGACCTTGGCTATAAATTTTATTTAAGGAGGGTGCATTTAATCTTGAAATCTTTGGAATGAGAGGACGGTCACTACAGTAAACTGGACTGTAAGTTAATGAGTTTCCAACAGTGACTTAGATGAACGAAGAATACTTATAAAACAATTAAAATAAAATTAAGAAAATATCAACTAGGTAACGAGCAAGTCAAATCTATCTATTATAATAAATGAAGGTTTTAGTTGGACACTTGCCACAATTCTAGAGCTCATAATTCTAAATTTCTCGTTGATCTCTCCTATTAAATAACTACATTAATTAAAAATAATATCATTTAATTTTTTTAGATTAAATATAGTTTTAATAATTTAAGAAAGAGTTCTTTTTATACATGTAATTCTAAGAAAACATTTGTAAGATAAGAAAGTTTTCTAAAACATCAAAATCTTATAAAAATATAAAATATTTAAAAATTAGTGCTTTAAATAAAAAAAAATTATAAACCAAAATAATTAAATTCGGAGTTATAATGAGATTTTTTTAAAATTGACACTTTTTAAAATGGTTGTTTTGGAACAAAATGTTTGATTTTTTTAAAAAAACAAAAGAAATATTTATTACTTATAAGTAATTTCAATTTATATTCTATATCAAATATTATTTATAATTAATAATTTTCTATTATTATTATTTTATTTAATATTTATTATACAACTGTGTAATAAACTGATACTAACCTAGTTGATGATATAACAATGATAGTAGGAAAATATTAGCCACACACACACCCAATTTCAAAGTAAAAATAAAGAATATTCCTATGTTTTCTAGATGTTTTTTCCAATCATATGATGACACTTTTTTCAATTTTCATCATCCTCAATCGCGAATAAAAATGGTTCAACAGTTTTGTATAAAAAAGTTCATCCAATAATAACATATATCTTTGAAACTAATTTCATTTTCAACATTATCTTTGTTAATTACACTAGACAACGTTTTGTATATGGTTGGTTTTATATTGATCTTTTAGTCTAATGGTTGTTAGTTTGCGTCGTTAAATTAAATCAAATCGTTATTGCATGATGACACATGTGTAAAAAAATTCATGGCGGCATAATCCAAAAATAAATCGACTATTAGAAAAAAAATAACTAATTAAATGTTGAGATCGATAAGTATGTGACGACCCTAAAAATTAAGGTTAGAAAATTTAATACTAAGATTTTATATAAGTTAATTCTAAATATATATATATACATATATTAAATAAAATTTCTAGGGTGTCATTATATGATAAATTTGTATCTATATATGTTTTAGCATGTATAATATATGTGTATGTTTCATAATTTGCATGAATGCATGATCCTTACATGTGCATGTATTTTCACATTTGTGATCTTTGTGAGATATTAAGGATGTTAAACTATAAGATTATGTGCTTAGTTGCATATCATACATCTAATTAATGAATAATGAACTAAGTTTACAACCTAATCAATCTATAACCAAATAAGTTAACTTTTTGGAAGATTTTCATGAAAAACCTTAACTAAACTAATCTTAAAATACTTAAACATTCAATAACATCTTAATCGGTTTATTAAGACTTGAACCAACATGGATTAGTGGCTAAACAACATATTAACATTAACCTAATGACTAAGAATCTAAACATGACACCTAGCCACCCAATGACACTAAGCATACTTCTAATGTTGACACCTAACTCTTATATGCCATGCAATAACCCTAAAAACACCAACACATCAAATCTAAGCAAAACTAATGATGGTATCCTTCCATTCATATCTCTCGGCCGATAATACCAATTACAACATCATCACCTTACACTAATACTCACCTAAGATTGACACATATCATGCATGAACAATGGACACATAGCAACCTAAAAGCACACCACATCAAGTCTAGAACCAAGGTTATGATTATCAAGTTTAATATCTTTGCTCTTTTCTCGGTTCCAATACCACCGCAACCATAATTCACAACATCAACCATTTACACCACCATACCCCTCGGTCTATCCAAGTACCACAGCCATATCTCTTTTGCTCTCGGTTGTGATATCACCAAATCCTTTGAAGGATCCTTCAAGTTCAAGAACCTTTTCTTTAAAGCTTTGGAACCCAAGAAGCTAGAGATCTTCTTCTATCATCCTCTAGACTTTTCTTACACTTCTAATCAAGGTTAGATCCTCAAAGATATATGATTAACAAGCTTATAAAGTTGTATATGTATTTAATATACATATAGATCAAACCCTTTTTGTTTTAACTTATCAAACTATTTAACTTTATGAAAACTTTGATTTTCAAATAAAATCAGTAACTACACTATAAAATAGAAAGTTTGAGATTTTTATAAAAAACAAAAGAAAATTCAATATAATAAAAGGGTTGAAAACATGAGTTAATTTATTGATTGGTAAGGTAAAATAGGCTAATATATAAAAATGACTGTGATTGTGGGAATAAAATTAGAAATATCATAAATTACTGAAAATAATAGTCTGAAAATTTTGGGAAATTTTTATTTAATATATTAATTTATATGATTTATTCAAGAAAAATAAATCTAAAAATAACGATAGATAAGGAAATCTCAAAAAAACTATATAAGGTTAATAGTAATTAATTTTCAGAATAAATTTTGTGAATTAATTCATCAAAATAAAAAAGTTACATATTTAGAAGGCATAATGTGAAGAAAATCGGAATTAGTAGCAAAAAGGTGTGAAAAATCATGAAAATTTTATATAAATTTTTAAATATCATGTAGAGACTTTCTGTATAAATTTCAGAATTTTTAAAGACTTGTAGCTATTTCTGCTATTTAGTGTAAATCTTGTAAAAATTATAGAAAATTAATTATAAATAGGTATTAACTGAAATTTTTATATGTAATCTGGATTTTGAGATGTTATTGTTTATAAAATTTGGTAATTTATGGTTAACTGTAGCTATTGTTTTGGAATTTCTATTTGAATTAAGATATAAATGCTGAAAATATTTAAAAAGAAATAAGATTTATTTCTAACATATAATTATTCTATAGGAATTTGCTGGATTTAAGGTGAGTATCATAGCCCCATTTTATATCTATGAGTTTTGGGAGAAAATACATACTGTGTATATTTTTTATGCTAATGTAAATAAGAATTTTGATAAGTTACTGTCATTTTATGCCATAAGTTACAATTATTAATTCAAATAAGAAACCGTCTGATAATATAGGTAGTGCTACTTAGGGATATGTTTCCTGCAACAATAAAATAAGTGTTGTGATGTTATATTATCTGATTCTGTGATTTGTATGTATGACAGTTATGAATCACCTGACATATAAGTAGGTTTGGTTGTAATCTTATTTATATTACATCAATAAATTTTGTTAAGTTATTAAACCTATGATCTCACTAATTTTATGTTGACTATTTTAAGTATGTTTTTTCAGGTAATCAGTATGACTTATAATCTCGTGCTTACTTTTGATGTTTTCAATGGATGGTACGATGTGATAGGGAAGATGTGTGTGCGAGTAACCGTGAACTTGGTAGATCTCAGCATTTATGTGGATGGACATATCCACTATTACTTAGGAGACTAATAAAGTGGTTATTAAAATCTTTTGTAATAGGGTTACAACATATTATATAAAAGTCTGAAATAGGACAAATTTTGTATATGTTGTAAGAATGTAACCCGTAATCTAAGAAAGTTTAATGTACTGTTTATTTAATTTATTTGGTGTGATTGTTTAAAATTTGTTATCAGTGTGTTCCGAACCAATGATCACACCAAAGTATTTCACGCTTCTGCCGAGATGTGACAGAATTGTATCAGAGCCATTGGTTATAGAGAATTAGGTATTATTAGTAAATGCCTAAACTATAACCATAAGCTCGTATGATGACAAATTATCTAATATGATAATAGCTTGTGTTTGTTTCTTTCCATGAATTTATATGACCATATTCATGCTTAGAACAAAAATGAAACTTGAAATATTATGATTCATATGTGAAATTTTATGAATCTTATGTTATTTACATAAGTAAATTTCTAAGAATTTTTGCAGCATGAATTCTGATAAATTTGATAGCTACTATATGAAACTGATCCTTCGGATCATAACAACCATAGAGAAACAACACCTGAAGATAGAGCCTCAGAACAAAGTAGAAACACCTCACCTGAACCCAGACCAACACAACGCCAAAGTTTTACTCCGAGGTGCACCAGTAACCATGGGAGGCTATACAATCATGACACCAAGAAAGATGTACGACGTGAAAAGAAATTTCAACTAAAAAGTTGTGGAGCAAGAAAACAAAACCCAGAAACCTCTTTCCAACATATGATATAACACTTACCATCCAACCTGATAATTCTGAAACTGAGAAAGAGAGTTAGAGACAAAGGTTGGAGGAATGTCAAATGAAGACTACTAAGCAGATTCTTAAGAATGTTAAAGAATACAACGAGAAATTCGAATCCTTCAAGGAGATGTCAAGGAAGTGAAGACGAAAGCAAAAGTATCTTCACTAGGATGTGGAATGGTGTGGGGATTAGTGAAATAGGAAACCCTATATGTTATACGATATGTTCAGATATATAAAATAAGAAAATAATATAATATTTTGCTTATGATTATGACATATTGTGAGAAAAATTTATGTAATATATATAATTGGTATGTATAAAATGCCTCCAAAAAGAGAATCAACCAGTACGAAGAACCTCACGTGTCGGGCGACCAAGAACTAGGCTAGTAGAAGAGACCCCGCCTGCAAATACTACCACAATAAGGACGAGAGAATTTCTCGAATAGTGACTCAATAATTGGAAGCTGCAAATACCTACATTAGTGACCCAGCTTCAACAACTCTTAATTTTGAAGGAGTGACACCTGGAGACAATGGACCAGCACATACTAACGAAGTGGAAACCATGAAGAGAAGCTATAGATGAAGCTAGAAAAGATGTTCTATAAGACTTTTTATTCTTGTAAACCCCGAGACTTGACGGAAAGGGTGGGGCAGTGCAAGCCTTACGCTGGTTAGAGGAAATGAAAGTCAGTCTTAGACATCAGTGTTTGTGCTGATAACTGCAAACCATGTATGCTTCACATTCTCTTAAAGGAAAGCACAGTCTTGGTGGAAAATAGAAATCCAAACAAAGGGAAGGAACGTTATAAACAGGTTAAGCTGGGAGGAATTAGAAATCTAGTGATGAGAAATACTATCCTTATAACGAGATAGAAAGATAGAAGTAGAATTTCTGGCACTAGAGACGAAGGGTTCTGCACATCAGGAGTATACAATAGATATAATAAGCTATCTAGATTGTGCCACATCTAGTGATGCCATAAACTAAGAGAATAGGAAGATACATCTGGGGATTAGTACCACAAATAAGAGGAATGGTTAAACTGCAATGCCAAAAACTTTTTAGGACGCAGTGGCTTTAGCAGGAAGTTTGACAGATGAGATGATAGGAACGGCTCATTAACTATTACGAAGGTATAGAGAAAAGGAAGGGAACACAACACTGGAAGGAACTTTGGAGTAAACTGAACAAGAAGGTAAATAGAACTCAAAAAGAATTTCATGAGAATCGCACAGAAGGAAGGCCACGGACCAGAAAACCACCCTGGTGCAGTACCTGCAAAATGTATCATGATGGGAGATGTAAGCTGGTAATTTGTTATAATTGCAACAAGAAGGGACATACATCAAGAAATGTAAGGGACCCCAAAATCCTAGCCAGATGTTATCAGTATGGAAAAGAGGATCAACTTCGCAATGGATACCCAGAGCTAAAGGGAAACTTCAAAGAATCCCACCATGCGCATGGTCGAGCATTTGAACTTCAAGCTGAAGAGGCGCACAAGAACCCAAGTGGTGACAGGTACGTTCCTTATTAACAATCATACGCAACTGTGTTATTTGATACGGGAGCAACCTGAAGTTTTATTTCAAATCATTTCAAACCCCTACTTGGATTAAAATCAGAGAAACTGAAAAATAAGTATACAATAGAACTAGCTGATGGAAAAATGATAGAGGCTAGTGAAGTGATTCCCTAACTTATTCTAACTTAGATAATCATTGCTTTGACTAGATCTAATCCTTATTGAATTAGGAGGCTTTGATGTTGTTGTGGGTATGGATTTGTTAAGTAAGAATCAGGCAAAAATCATTTGTGGAAAACGAATGATTAAAATCCCTTTAATTAGAGACAACCGAATTCTTTTCATACACGGCGAGAAACCTAGAGGTCCTATCAGAATAATTTCTTGTATGAAGGCTCAGAAATCTTTGAAAAAGAAATAGTTAGCATTTCTGGCCCATGTAGTTGATACTAAACCAATTAAGAAAAATTTGGAAGATGTTCCTGTTGTTAGAGAATATCCAAAGGTATTTCAGATGAGTTACCAGGATTGTCGTCCTCTCATCAGGTAGAATTCAAAAATGAATTAGTACCAGGAACAACACCTATTTCTAAGTCTCCGTATCGTTTGGCGCCAACAGAAATGAAAGAACTAATGAGTTAACTTCAGGAGCTATTGGATAAAGGATTCATACGTCCTAGTGTTTCACCTTGGGGAGCTCCAGTCTTGTTCGTGAAGAAGAAAGACGGGACCTTTAGGATGTGCATTGATTATAGAGAACTCAATAAGGTAACCATTAAGAATAGATACCCTCTCCCTCAAATAGATGACATGTTTTGATCAATTGCAAGAACGAGTTATTTTTCAAAATTGACCTGAGATCAGGATATCATCAGTTAAGGGTACAAGAAGAGGATGTACCTAAGACTGCATTTAGAACTCGATATGGTCATTATGAGTTCATGTAATGCCATTTGGGTTAACTAATGCACCAAATTGTGTTCATGGACCTAATGAACAGAGTGTGCAAACCCTTTTGATAAATTATCATAGTATTCATAGATGACATTTTATCTATTCTAAAAGTAAGGAAGAACATGAGCAGCATCTAAGATTGACCTTGGAATTACTTCCGAAAGAAGACTGCACGCTAAATTCTCAAAATGTGAATTCTGGAAAATGAGAAGTACAATTCCTAGGACATGTGGTTAATCAGATGGAATTTAGGTCGACCCAGCAAAGTTGATGCCATTAAAAGTGGAAGCTCCGAAGACACCAACTGAAGTACGTCAATTTTAGGTTTGGCCGGATATTATAGGAGAGTTATAGAAAATTTCTCCCGAATAGCCCAACCTTTACGAATTGACTCAGAAAGATAAATGATATGTTTGGGGAGAAAACAGAACACTGTATTTGAGATCCTGAAACATAAATTATGTAGTGCTCCTATTTTAGCTCTTCCAGAAGACACTGATGATTTTGTAATATACTGTGACGCATCACATCAAGGTTATGGATGTGTTTTGATGCAACGAAATAGAGTAATTGCATATTCGTCTCGACAACTCAGAAGAAGTGAAAGGAATTATACTACCCATGATTTAGAATTAGGAGCGGTAGTATTCACACTTAAGATTTGAAGACACTATCTATGTGGAACCAAGTGCATAATTTATACGGATCATAAAAGTTTGCAACATATATTCGACCAAAAGATGTTGAATATGAGACAAAGAAGATGGGTAGAATTACTGAGTGATTATGATTGTGAAATCAAGTATCACCCAGGTGCGACAAATATGGTGGCAGATGCCTTAAGTAGAAGGAAAGAATTAAACCATTACGAGTTGTGCTATGAATGGAGTTACATTCAGAGCTAATAAGTCAAATCTGAGGACGCTCAACAAAAAGATGAATTGAGAAGTGTGATGGAACAGAATGAACAAATAGAAGCTACGTTAGATGGAACGAGATTTAAAGGAAGAATTTGGATTCCTGATAATGACATGCTTAGAGGAAATATTCTGAACGAGGCACACAAGTCAAGATATTCAGTAAATCCGGGAAATAATAAGATGTACAAGGATTTGAGGAATCAGTATTGGTGGCCAGGTATGAAGAAATCAGTTGCAGAATTTGTAGAAATGTGTGATATCTGTTCAAGATTCAAAGATGAATATCTTAAACCCTCTGGACGTTTGCAATAACCAGAAATCCCTGAGTGGAAGTGGGACCAGATTACCATGGACTTTATAACCAAACTACCCAGAACTTCAAGTGGGTATGACACGATATGGGTTTGTAATTGACAGGTTAACTAAATCAGCTCACTTCTTGCCAATCAGAGAAGATTATAAATGGAGAAATTAGCAAGGATCTATATGAAGGAGATCGTGTCTAGACATGGAATACCAATTTCAATTATATTAGACAGAGACAGCCGATTTACTTCAAGATTTTGGCAGACCTTGTAAGGCATTAGGACAAAAATAAATATGAGTACAGCATATCATCCACAACAGATGGACAGAGAGAAAACAATCCAAACATTGGAAGATATGTTCGAGCTGTGTATTAGATTTTGGTGGTAACTGGGATATGCACATACCTTTGATAGAATTTTCATATAACAATAGTTATCATGCTAGCATAGGGGCAGCTCTATTTGAAGCTTTATACGGAAGAAAGTTTAGGTCACCTTTGTGTTGGAATGAAGTAGGAGATAGACAACTTACAGGCCCAGACTTACACAGGAAACATCTGATAAGATCTTTGAAATCAGAGACAAATTAAAGGCAACACGAGATAGACAGAAAAGTTATGCGGATAGAAGGAGAAAGCCCTTAGAATTTCAATCGAAGACAAAGTGTATTTAAAAGTATCACCTTCAAAGGGAATTATTAGATTTGGAAAAAAGAATAAGTTAAACCCTAGGTGTATTGGCCCTTTCAGAATAATTGCTAAGATTGGCCCTGTAACATATAAGCTAGACTTACCCCAAGAAATAAGTGGAATACATAACACTTTCCATATATCTAACTTGAAGAAATGTCTGAATGATGAGACATTAAAAATACCAATAAGAGAAGTCAAAATAGACGAGAAACTTCATTTTGTGGAAGAACCAGTAGCAATCATGGATAGAGAAGTAAAAGGATTACAGAGAAGTAAAATCCCAATAGTAAAGGTCAAATGGAATTCAAAATGAGGACCTGAATTTACATGGGAACGGAAAGATGAAATCAAAAGAAAATATCCACACTTATTTGAGGTTAAATTGAATGAAAAGGATAGTTATAAGAGACAACTACCCATGCCATCAGATACTAACAAAAAATGAATTTCGGGACGAAATTCTTTTTACGGGGAAGACTTGATTGACGACCCTAAAAATTAAGGTTAGAAAAGTTAATACTAATATTTATATAAGTTAATTCTAAATATATATATATTATAATATATATATATATATATATATAAGATATATATATATATATATATACATTATTAAAATTTCTAGGGTGACATTATATGATAAATTTTGTATCTCTATATGTTTTAGCATGTATAAATATGTGTGTATGTTTCATAGTTTGCATGAATGCATGATCCTTACTGTGCATGTATTTTCATATTTATGATCTTTGTGAGATATTAAGGATGTTAAACTATAAGAATATGTGCTTAGTTACATATCATTCATCTAATTAATGACTAATAAACTAAGTTTACAACTAAATCAATCTATAACCAAATAAGTTAACTTTTTGGAAGATTTTCATGAAAAACCTTAACTAAACTAATCTTAAAACACTTAAACATTCAACTTAACATCTTAATCGGCTTATTGAGACTTGAACCAACATGGATTAGTGGCTATATTAACATTAACCTAATGACTAAGAATCTAAACATGACCCTAGCCACCCATGACACTAATTATACTTCTAATGTTAACACCTAACTCTCACATGCCATGCAATAACCCTAAAAACACCAACACATCAAATCTAAGCAAAACTAATGATGGTATTCCTTCCGTTCATATCTCTCGGCCGATAATACCAATTACAACATCATCACCTTACACTAATACTAACCTAAGATTGACACATATCATGCATGAACAATGGACACATAGCAACCTAAAAGCACACCTCATCAAGTCTAGAACCAAGGTTATGATTATCAAGTTTAATATCTTTGCTCTTTTCTCGGTTCCAATACCACCGTAACCATAATTCATAACATCAACCATTTACATCACCGTACCCCTCGGTCGATCCAAGCACCACAGCCATATCTCTTTTGCTCTCGGTTGTGATATCACCAAAATCCTTTGAAGGATCCTTCAAGTTCAAGAACCTTTTCTTCAAAGCTTTGGAACCCAAGAAGCTAGAGATCTTCTCCTATCATCCTCTAGACTTTTCTTACACTTCTAATCAAGGTTAGATCCTCAAAATATATGATTAACTAGCTTATAAAGTTGTATATGTATTTAATATACATATAGATCAAACCCTTTTTGTTTTAAATTATCAAAACTATTTACCAACTTTAAGAAAACTTTGATTTTCAAATAAAATCAGTAACTAAATTATTAAACAGAAAGTTTGAGATTTATAAAAACAAAGAAATTCAATTAATAATAAAGGGTTGAAACATGAGTTAATTTATGATTTGTTAAGGTAAAATAGGTTAAATATTTAAATGATTATGATAGTGGGAATAAAAATTAGAAATCTATCATAAATTATTGAAAAGAATAGTCTGGAAATTTTGGAAAATATTTATTTAATATATTAATTTATATGATTTATTCAAGAAAAATAATAGAAAAATGCTTACACAGAAGATTTAAAGGTGATAAAAATCTAGAAAAATTATATAAAGAACTCTATAGTAAGTAAAAATTTCAAAATAAATTTTGTGAATTAATTCATTAAAATAAAAAAGTTACATATTTTAGAAGGCATAATCTGAAGAAAATCAGAATTAATAGCAAAAAGGTATGAAAAATCATGAAAATTTTATATAAAATTTTCAATATCGGGTAGGGACTTTCTGTATAAATTTCATAATTTTTAAAGACCTGTAGCTATTTCTTCTATTTAGTGTAAATATTGTAAAAATTATAGGAAATTAATTATAAATAGGTATTAACTGAAATTTTTATATGTTAATATTGATTTTGAGGTGTTACTGTTTATAAAATTTGGTAATTTATGATTAACCGTAGCTACTGTTTTGGAATTTCTATTTGAATTAAGATATAAATGCTTAAAGTATTTAAAAAGAAATAAGATTTATTTCTAACATATAATTATTTTATAGGAATTTGCTGGATTTAAGATGAGTATCATAGCCCCATTTTATATCTATGAGTTTTGAAGGAAAAAACATACTGTGTATATTTTTTATGTTAATGTAAATAAGAATTTTGATAAGTTACTGTCATTTTGTGCCATAAGTTACAACTATTAATTCAAATAAGGAACCGTCTGATAATATAGGTAGCGCTACTTAGGGATATGTTTCCTGCACCAATAAAATAAGTGTTGTGATGTTATATTATCTGATTTTGTGATTTGTATGTATGACAGTTATGAATCACCTGGCATATAAGTAGGTTTGTTTGTAATCTTATTTATATTGCATCAATAAATTTTGTTAAGTTATTAAACCTATGATCTCACCAACTTTATGTTGACTATTTTGAGTATGATTTTTCAGGTAATCAGTATGACTTATAATCTCGTGCTTACTTTTAATGTTTTCAATGGATGGTACGATGTGATAGGGAAGATGTGTGTGCGAGTAATCGTGAACTTTGTAGATCTCAGCATTTCTGTGGATGCACGTATCCCCTATTACTGAGGAGACTAATAAAGTGGTTATTAAAATCTTTTGTAATAGGGTTACAACATATTATGTAAAAGTCTGAAATAGAACAAGTTTTATATATGTTGTAAGAATGTAACCCGTAATCTATGAAAGTTTAATGTACTGTTTATTTAATTTATTTGGTGTGATTGTTTAAAATCTGTTATCAGTGTGTTCCGAACCAATGGTCACACCAAAGCATTTCACGCTTCCGCCGGGATGTGACAAAGTAGTACCTCAAAAAAATTATACATTTTTATAATCACTTTTCTTTAAAGCAAGTTTTATAAAAAAATTATTAAATCATATGATTTATATTAATAATAACCTTAATAATTTCAACTTGCAACATAATACATTCTTTAAAGCTATTTTGAACTAACTTTTAACTTTTTTACTTTTTGAAAAGTTAAAAGGAGGTGTTTTAGTGTTTGGTAAATTTGGAAGGACTTTTTGATTAACTTTTGGATTTGGGTGAAAAAGAAGATTTTAAGAAGTCAAGGGACCATTGCTTTTTAACTTCTCAACTCCATCCCTTTTGCCGTTCATTCCCCTCTCATCCATCAATGCCGACCGAACAATCACCTACCCCTCATCCTTCTCGCCGCCAATCATTAACTAGTCATCAATTCCTCTACCACCGGTCCTTACCCCATCCCCTACCATCAATTCCGCCGAAGACATACCGGTGATTACCCTTCTGCCGCCGATTTCCTCTATATCAATTCATTTCTGCCCTTGTCGTCCATCAATTCATCAATTCTGCTGATCTATTTATCAACTCAACTTTGTGATCATAAACACCATCACCTACCCCTTCATCAATTCGATTAACCCCGTCACCATCCCCTCTGCCTATCATTAAACAGCTTCTGCTAACCATATATACCCCTTCTCCATTCTTCAAGTATATGTCTTTGTTTTAATGTTTATGTGTTGCTTTTTCTTGTAGAGATATTTTGATACTGCAATCAGCAAAGTCAGACAAGCAACAAAAACGTAAGCAAACTGATTTTTTCTATCTCAAGTTTTTGTATAATACCATAATGCAATTTTATATGTCCAGTAACAATATGAGTGTTTGCTTTGAGAATTGTTGATCAAGCTGACATTTTTGAAGTTTTAGTATATTATATTATTGCTCTGATACACATAAGTTAAATTGCCAAAAAAGCTTATATAAAACATTACTTTTATCAAGTGAAGTTAGATTTATTGTATTTATAGGGATACATACTCCACTAGTATCACATCATGGTCATATTATAAGTGTATGATAGTATATGAATTAGGTAATGATTTATAATATGATCTTTTATGGTTAAGATTTGTTTTCAATTATATGACTATCTTAGTTTATGTATTGATGATAAACTTTCTTTTCTGATATGGGGTGCAACTGTTAAACTACAGTGAGAAAAAAAACATATTTGAAACTTTTTTTAGTAGTTATGCAAACTTGTTTGACCAGTTTAAGGAAAAACATATTTGAAACTTTTCTCTTTTAGTAGTTCTCTTCACTTGTTTGACCCGTTTAAGAGAAAAAAAAACATATTTGAATTGCACCTCTTTTAGATTGACTAGTAAATGACTTGATTAAGCATGTTGTAATAATATAGGGTCCTTTAATATTGGTTTAAATTGCTTGCTAATGAGTGTGAAATTTGTTGTTAGATAATGGATAAAAACCGTTCTAATGTTGTTGCTTGTGAAACATCAACTAAAAAGAATAAACCAAAAATATTATGGGATGATGTTATGTGCAAGGAGTTTATCGAAGCGTACTTGCTTGAACTTCGAAGAGGGAATAGACCGGGTACTCATTTTAATAAGATTGGGTGGGAAAATATAGAGAAAACCATGTATGAAAAAACAGGCAAAATACTTGATAAAAAACAAATAAAAAACAAGTGGACTAGCATGAAACAAGAATGGAAACTTTATGACCGATTGACAAGGCTTGAAACTGGGATTGGTGGGACAAGAAGCTTGATCGATGCACCGCTGGAGTGGTGGGCGGAGAAAATAAATGTAAGTTTTCCATTAATTAATCCGGTTATCAATTTATCTTTATCGATTTTTCTAATAAATATTACAAATATATCTTTAGCAATTTATACTTCTCACTAATTTTTTATGTTGTAGGAAATAAAGATTATGCCAAATTTAAGGGAGCAAATTTGGACATCTTTGAAAGGTGTTATGGTCCTTTATTTCGGGATTCGGTTGCCGTAGGAGATCAAACTATGACTCCGTTGCAATTTCAAAACAACAGCAATATGAGCGGGGTTCGATGTGAAGAAAATATAGAGGGCAAAGGAGACAGTGATGAAATAAGTTTGGGTGATGACCAACCTTTGTTTCCTAGTTACGTGGAAAGTAGTTCGAGTAAAAGAAAGAAGGCTAAGGATGTTGCTAACAAACGTTCAACGAATAGCAAAACTTCATCATTTGAAGAAAAGCCAGATGTTGTATTAGATGCTTTATCAACAAAAAACACACAAACTTTCCCACCAAAGAATGTCTCCCCAACAATTGGAGATTGCATGGACATTGTCATCACTCTTCCCGGTTTCAAAGAGGGTTCCGATGATTATTCACTCGCATTGCGTGCTTTAACCAAAAAACAAAACCGTGAAGCATTTATGTATCCAACGACTCATGAAGCAAAGATGAAGCTTCTTAAGTTACTTATGGAAGAATGATTTCTCGTTTTACGTTATGTGCTATTGTTTGACACTATTTGTTCCACTTTTTATCCCACTACCCCTTTTCTTTTGATAACTGCTTTGACCCAACTTCATTGAATTTAGGATTGTATCATTCTCTTACTTCATTTGCGTTATAAAGTCTTATGGTGGTATATTATATATTTATATCTTTTTGTATTTATTTAGGATGGATAGGAATGACTCTGATTCATATGATGGTGAAGAAGAAAGTTTTCAGGAAGAGAATATAGAATTTAAAAGGTTATGTGGAATAGCTATCCAAGGGATAATAATAGCTCGTGACTTGCGTAGTAGAAGAAGGCCATGTCACACATTGGATCGAACGGGGCACATATATATTAATGAAATATTAAATGGTCATCCTAGACGGTGTTATGAAATATTTAGACTAGATGTACCAACTTTTAGACATTTATGCATGGATCTTGTTACTAATTACGGATTGCAACAAACCCGTAATATGTCTATTGAGGAGTCGGCTGGAATCTTCTTGATGACTTTGGCTCATGGATGTACGAATAGGTTTGTACAAGAATCTTTTAATCATTTGAGGGAAACCATTCATAGACACTTCCATAGAGTTATAGCATTCGTGCTTAAGATGAGTGCTGACATTATCAAGCCAGCCGCAAACCATAATGATGTTGTACCTGCATACATATTAAATAATCCTTGGTATTATCCAATGTTCAAGGTATTATCTAATGTTCAAGTTTTCCAATGCTCCAATTACTTGAACAAATGATTTAGTCCTAATATCTTTTTTGTATTTGTAGGAATGCATTGGCGCTATTGATGGGACACACGTGAAGGCATCAATTCGTTTAAAGGACCAACCGAAGTACATTGGTCGAAAGGGATATGCGACACATAATATAATGGCTGTCTGTGATTTTAACATGTGTTTTACATTTGTATGGGCCGGATGGAAGGGACTGCACATGACACGAGAATCTTCAATGAAGCCTTACAGAGGCCGGAGCTTCATTTTCCACATCCAACGGGTGGTTAGTGTAATGCAATTTTTATATATATTTTCAATACTTGTTTGAAATGTCTAATTATTATTTATTTTATTTGTAGATAAATATTATGTTGTTGATGCCGGATACCCAAATACTAAAGGGTATCTTGCTCCATACAAAGGTCAAAGCATTCGTTATCATATACCGGATTTTCAACGTGGGCAGAGTAGTGCTATGCGTGCTCCTCGCGGACCAAAAGAGACATTTAACTATTACCACTCATCATTGCGAAACATCATTGAACGAACATTTGGTGTGTGGAAAGCTAGGTGGCCGTTATTAAGAGACATGCATGTTAATTACACATACGAGCACCAAGTTAGTATTGTGATAGCATTGATGGCGATCCATAACTTTATTAGAAAGACTGGTAGGTTTGATGAAGCATTTGACACGACCCAACAAGAATCTTACAATCCCAGAGAAAATGGTACTGCTAATGAACTTCATGAAGAAGTTCCGGCTACAAATCGTATGGATCATGATGCTATGCATATGGCAGCGGTAAGAGACATTATATCGCAAGATATAATGGAATTACGGAGATGAATGTAGTATGACTTTAGTTTGTTGCGAATTATGAACGAATTTATGTTATGTATTTCGTGAAATTATTTTTTTTTAAATATGCAAGAGAGGGAAAAGTCTATATAATAATAAGTAAACAATCTTAAAAACTTTTTAGAAAACAATTTATTGTATAAAAGAATGTCATTTTTTTAATAAGCTAATCCAAACACTTTTATAAAAACTACTTTTCAAAAAGCTATAAGTTAATAAGTCATTCTCATCAAAAGTCATTTTAGACTTAAATAAGCAATCCCAAACAAAGCCTTATAATCTGATTCATAACAATATCATTGGCATTAGTATTGATAAGTATTTGAAAACAGATAACCAAAAAACACAATTATTTAAAATTATATATGAAGGACAATATAAAATAAAAAGTAATATAAAACACTTAACTATCTAAATTGTACTTATAATTGGTATGTGCAATTTCTGCAATTATGTATGTTGCGGTCGTACTTACTACAAATAAATCTATCAAATAGTTTGCAATCATTTATTGAAAATTAGCTTATGCGTTTGCAGCATCTATTTTTAACACCGTAACATTCTATTAGATGCCAAACATACCTTAATGACTTCCTTAAACTATCAAAAAAATAATCCGTCACAAAGCGCATGAATCACCCGCTAGTTATATTAAACAACAAAACTAATTTTGTTTTTAAATTTGATAAATTCATTTAAAAAACTTCACATGGCTTGCATTCAAATTTCTATGTACTAAGTTTTTCTAGATATATAAATCATATTATACAATAAATTTTTATAGAAATAATTTTATAAAATGTGATGATAAAAACATATATATAATATTTGTTTGAGGTTTTACTTGCCGGTTTCAAGTACTTTCCTACACTTCACACCATCTTTTTAAATTCTTACTTATTTGATAGTCACAGATTTCAAACAAAGGCATACTTAAGGTAACTGGAGCAACTAGCTGCAATCTTCTGCATCTTGTAAAGCTGCTATCTTTAAACAATTATTTCTCAAAGTAACAAACTTTATAAAATCAAGAATAATTTTTCAACAATTTATTAATGTCATTCCCAATTTGGTGAGCAACATGAACCTAAGCACAACTGACATTAGGAGTAGTATTAACAAATTCTCCTTGAGTGTTTTTGCAGTAAGCAAGACCATCACCTCCAGTGATATGAACGTTGTCTGTCACGATATTTTTGCACCCATATATCTCGCTGCAGTTGAAAATAATCGCTTCGTTTGTTGCTGAAGATCCGTATATGTTCCTATATGTCACATCGCTCACTCGTACTGCTTGTGCCGATGGCTAATACAAATTAAATAAATAATTAAATATTCGATCCGAACTAAGGACTAGATTGTTGTTCAGTTCTACTAGAAAACTGACCATTTGCAATGAAAAAAAAGCTCACAAATATAACGATTGGATTGCCATAGACGTTTCATGAAATTAGCGAAATCAGTTGGGAATTCAGTTGCTAAAACCAGTCGTAAAAAAGCCCTCAGCTGCTAAACTGTATCAGTCACGTTTCAGCGACACTCTTTTTTGTCACAAATTCCTCTTGAGACAGATTTGTGACCGAAAATTCTATTGCAAATGTCCAGTTCTGTAGTAGTGTGGAATGTAGGACTTACTTGTGACTCACAACCAACGTATCCATAAGTACTGCAGTAATATTGATTGATTATGATTGGATTTTGAACATTAACCAGATTAATATCCTGAAATACGATCCCCTTAGCATACCCCGTTCCATTCTACGATATAAATTAAGAAAGAAATTATTTCAGATGACGCTATAAAATGATTAGAAAATGTGTATAAAATTATATGTAACATTACGGGCACCGTCTTGATTCGTAATCCATTTGTTGTTCCTGTGATGTTGCAGTTTTTTACTAGTACTTGTTCAACCGTGTCGTGACGCTCATTTTCGCCAAGGCTACCGATGCTGTCAAAACATACATAGGAAATGTGTTCAAAATGTGTTAAAATAATGATCAAGGTATAAAGATTGTCTTACCTTATACCATGACCAGGTCCACATAACACATTTGTTACATTAATATCAACGACGCCACCATTAATAGCCACACAATCATCACCTGTACAAGGGCATTGAAATGATGAAACAATACAAGGGTTATAGATGAAAGTTAGTCGCTATTAAGTAGGCATGTAAAGAAACTGAACGAACACAAACAGTGAAACGCATGAACTTATTGTTCGTGTTTATTCGTTAAGAAAATGAGTGGGTTTGTGTTTGTTTATGTTAGTTTGTTAATATTGTAAACGAATGGTTCACGAATATAAAAATAAACGTAAACACAAGTAAAGAAACATTATATAAACGAGCGAATGTAAACGACCACCAATTTTATGATGGAGCTCAACAAGTTCATCTACTTGGCTAAAATGAGCTGCTAATTTTCATATTAAAAAATTAAATGTTGTTAAATTTGATTTTATGCAAATGGAGGAGTTTTAAAATTAGAATAATCAATTTGATTTTTAAATTAATATTATTAACAAATAATTTGAATGAATGTTTAAACGAACTTAAACGAGCAAAAATATATAGATATTAATGAATGTAAATTAGTGAACGTAAACGGGTGTAAACATCGAACATAAATAAATGTAAATGAACGAACACAATCGAACGAAGTTTCACTAACGTAGGAGTACATGTTCATATTAGTCGATCTGTTTAATTAAATGAACAAAATTTCATGGTCATTCGCTTATTAAACGAAGGAACATACATGAAAGTATGGTAAACAATTCTCCAACATTTCACCGAATGTTTAGTTTGTTTACATGCCTACTACCATCTAAGAAGCATAATTTTCATACCGGTTTGAATATTAGAGTCATGGATATTAATATGTGAGGAAGCACCGATGTCGATCCCATCAGTATTAGGACTGTGTTCAGGTGCAATAATTTGAAGATTTCCTACATCTACATCTTGGCAATCACTAATACTGATATGAAGAAATGGGCTGTTGATATGTGTTGTGCCTTTCAACTGAAGACCCGTGCACTTATGAAAATGTAAAGCCTAACACGATTCATTGTCGTGTGTTAGCTTTTGTTAAGTCGACATGCAATCCAATCTCAAATGGAAAAGGCAAATGTCTTACCGATGGGCGATCACAAGTTTCTATCTCCTGTATGAAGAAACTATGAGTCTGATTCTATTTATGTTATGTAGTATTGAAATAAGCCCAATTAGAGAATTTAACCTTTTGTCCCCACCAGACCGAGCCCTGACCATCAATTTGGCCAGGTCCATCGATGGTGAGTCCTTGCACTAATGTAAAATATATCCAAAATTGTCTCTGTATGCAATCTTTCCATCCCATTAGTGTATTTGGTGCAACGATACCGCCCAAAAGCTATGATCAAAACAAGAATATCATAATCACAAACTTTCTAGATTAATATGATAAAAGGAAAACGATATACAAGTTTATTTACAAGACTTGAACCCCATGATATTCAAGTCAAATGATATTAACCTTACCTAACGGTGAACCTTCTGGGTCATGGCAGGGTTCACCCGGGTCTATGTTATATATACACACACACATATATATACACACATATATATACACACATATATAGTGTATATACGATGTAATCCAGTGCAACATTCAAGAATTTTTTATGCGGAACCCATTGAATTTGACACCAACCAGCAAGAAAAATTAATTTTACATCTTAAATTTTACAAATATAAAACTATTATATGGTGGGTTGTGAAGGCCTTTGGGTCTATTTTGGTTTGGGTGGAAGGCACGTTTGGCTTTCTTGCTCTCTAAATTGTTTAACCTAATTTGTTTTGATATATACATATTGTAATCTTTGGTGTTCTGAGCATAATGAAATAACCTAGTTGTAGCTCGTGGACGTAAGTCTACTATTGAGACCGAATCACATTAAATTCTTGTGACATGTTATTCTTTTTTATTTTCTTCGTGCGAGTTCTTATCGTTTGTGTTATCGTGCGTTGTTTTTCCGCTACTTCACTTAATTCCTAACAAGTGGTATTAGAGCTAAGGCTCTTTGAACAGACATTGGGTTTTGCACTGAGAATTACGGCTGTAAATGAAACCGACGTTCAACGAACAGTTCGTGAACCGTTTGGTGGGAAGTTCATTTATTTCGTTTGTGAATGTTCGATAATGTGTTCGTTAATGTTCGTTTGTGTTCGTTCATTTAAAATATGTTTGAGATAATTATGCTAAGTACCTTACTTATATTTGGTGGATATTACATAATTTTTATGATATTAATTATAAAATAAATACATGATGGTTTGTATTTGTTTGTTTTAAGAAATTTCATTTGTGTTCATTAATATTCATGAATATTTGTGTGCGCGCGCTTGTCTTCGTTTGCGTTCGTGAACAGTTTATGAATAATTTCATTTACTTAATGAAAGAACAAGAACAAAAAATCTCGTTCGATAAGCGTTCATGAACAGTTTATGAATAATTTTTTTTTAATGAACGAACATGAACAAAGTATAGTTCGTGATCGTTCGGTTCTTTTACAGCATTAACTGAGATGATTCGCGAAGGTGTTTTTCCTTGGAGGTTAGGGTTTGCAATAACCTATGAAAGCTGTCGATTCTTTTCTATTGGAGATCGATCAAGGCAAGGTCTGTTTATTTTTTTCTTTTGTGTTTGATATCACGATTGAAAGAAATAAAAGGTCCAGGTTTGTTTTTTTTCTTTGGGTTGTGTGCGGTTCAAATAAAAGGAAGAAAAGGACCTTGAGGTCTGGTCTACAAGGCAGATTACGTATGGTTTTCTTTTGTTTGTTAACAAAAAAAGAAAGAAAAAAGAGAAAAGAAAAAAATAAAGGTTATTTTGTTTTCTATTTTCTTTTCTTTTTGTTGCTTTGCTTTAAAACAAGTTTAGGGTTTGTGTTACAATTATTTGTATTCTTGGTGATAATGCAATTGGTTGTTATCGAGATTAAGTACTGATTTGAAATTCTTTGCGCCAACGATTAGGGTTTGGTGAAGGAATCTTGGATTTGCCAAGTAAAGATTAGGGTTTTGTGTTCTTCAAGTTTTTGTTGGCAGACAATTTATTATAAATTGTATTGGGAATCAAGTTTTGTGAAGATCAGTTAGGTTGGATCATAATTGTCTACAAGGTTTATCGCATGAGCAAATCGTTCAATTGACAGTGTTCGGTAGAAGAACCGTCAAGTTCAGGCCCTTGGTACAACTTGATTTCCATCAAAGCTCTGCTACTGTTCGATGAAAAAAGAAGTTAACAACAAGTCATTTGTTGCTTATTTGAAAGATCTTTCGGTTAGGGTTTGAGTTAACTGATTGTATATAGACTCATAAAACCCTTGGTACAACTTGCTTTCCATTAAAGCTCTGCTACTGTTAAAACCATTACATGAGCTGGTCTAAAATTATGGATGTTGTTCTTGTATAGTGGGGATCAGTGATATGACATTTGAAAGGATCCAGGATCTTATGCTAGGTGAAGTCGTTTCGCCGATAAAGTACGATTGGGGTTTCATCTCATTGACTGTTTGTTTTCATGGTTGGGATAACAAGGACAATGGGAGCTGGGCATAGTTGACTTGGTAGGGTTGCATGGAGGTAGGACATTTTTTAGAGTCGATGTCCAAAGATCGTAAAGTCTACTTTTGAGATTGTGTCTGCGGTGATGCATTGAGACTCAATGGAAGGCAAAGGAGACTCTTGGGTTTAAGATTAAGCTTTTTGCTTTCTTTTCTTGTTACCTACTTCAATAAAGCATTATTGAATCTGCTATGGAAGACTTTTTTGGAGTAGTAAAAGTCTTGGTTTGCTACATCAGGTATATCTGTGACATCCGGTAATTTTTCGTTACCAAACTCCGTTAGTTCCGTTAAGTCTTGCATACACGTGTCGTGAGCACACATTAGTTGTCGTTGAAAGTTGGTGACTTAATAATAATTAATAATGATAAACTAATTATAATTTAACTGATTATGTGATTATCATGTTGTGCTTATGTGTTTACGTGATTTAAATGCTAGTTGTGAATTTTATCGCGTAACGTGGAAACGTGTGTATTTAATTCGTATGTTTTGTATTTAGTGAAGATAAAACATATAATTATTACCATCAATTATATGTTTATTATTGTGGTTAAAAACATTTAAAAGAGTGTTTAAAAGTCTAATTTTTTATAAAATACAAAGTGCAATGTTTAAATGGTAAATATGCTAAATTAAGTTAATTAAAATAAAAATCCTACCCTAAAAGCAACCATCGGCCGCGACATCTCTCTAAACACACGCACACCTTCGAATTCGACTAAGAACAATCATATTGGTCTCGGTTTTGGTCGATTACAAGGCTTAGAACACGTGAGAATCATCAATTACAAGTTATTACATGTTAAAGGTGAGATTTTTTACATGTTTTTGACGTTTTTCATGTTAGCCGAAGGTTATAGTTTGAAACCTGAAATTGGTAGTCGATTGTTGGTTGTTTGTGGATGTTACTATGTTAGTTAGATTGAATACATGTTAGTTAACGTTGATTGTGCAAGAAAGTTAGGATTTTGATGTGTTTTTCATAGGTTACTAAGAATAGTAACTTTATTTTGCATGAAATGGTGATTTGATCATGAATTCGTGTTTTTGATGTGTTTATGATGATGATTAGGTGCTAAATTGTTGATATGAATGTTAGGAATTCAAGAATGCACGTTGTAGTTCATACCTTACTAAAGATAGTAACTTTTGGGTATGAAAGTTGATGAAACATGATGGTTAGATGTTGTTGATCATGTCTAGATATTGTCATGGACTTGAATTGGTATGTAAATGATGAATTCATAAATGTCTTGGGTGTTTGATGAATTTGGGATGTGCTTTCCCGAAAGAGAAACTTTAATTGTGCAAATTCTTGAATTGGATGATTTGAGCATGTTTGGGACATTAGGATCATACTAGGATGTTCATGGATTATTCCTAAGGTGGTAGAATGCATTGGTTGGGTTGTATGAATGTTGATTTGGTTAGTTACCTGATTTGGCATGTTTGTGGGAATTCATGGTTATGAGTCATATGGGTAAGTTGGGACTATTGTTGGTTGATGGTTGATCATGAATGAACATTTTGAATGATATGAGTTATGTTAATTGGTATGTTGATGGTTGACCCTTGTATGATGCATTAGTTGTGTTATAGTTATACTGAGCATGATAATTGTTTGAGATTTGCATGATTTGTATGATATTTGGTTGTATGATGATCTAAGTAGTACATATGGGTAATGAAGTGTCATATGTGATCAGCTTATATGGTAACCATGTATGATGTATTGTTATACTTGTTTGAATGAAACTTCACCTATAATGTCACCAATGGGTCAAACGAGTCAACTGGGTCAAATGTGTAGTGTCTTTCTAAAACCTTGAGTCCTTTGGTTGTAGAGCACTTAGGGTTTCATTATGGTTCTGTGTACACGTACTTATGTACTCATGTGTTCTAGATAACCTCTGAAGGTTGTCTTTCCACTCCTTCTTGTCAAGTTAAGCTTTAGGTATTTCTTACGCGCATCAGGTGAGTTAATCCCCCACTCTTTTTACATACTCACTTTTGGGAGAGATAGCATACTGGTATTTACAAACGCTGTACTTATATGAGTTGTGTATAGTATTAATATAGTGTTGATTACCATGGAAAGTCCTCACATTTTCAGATTGTTAATATGATTAGCGGGGAAATTTTGGGTAGTACTACTGGGTTTGACGAGCCCCACCTGTGCGACTCGAGGTCAAACGAGTGCAATTTTGTCCTAACATATATTCGTCACGACCTGGTAAGTCGTGACGGGAGGCACAAACTATCACAGTCAGCTTCAATCGCGAAATCACTACGTTTAATATTTTCATGTTAATAGACTAGCTATCTATTGCAATACACTACTTATGCTCTGGAAACTGTTTATTGGTTTACATTTTAACGCAAACTCTTGAACTCACCAACCATGTGTTGACTTGTTTAGTATGCTATTCTCAGGTTAAGGTTGCCAGTTGCCTAGGAGCACGCACGTCAGCATTGTTGAGTTGTCTGCATTTACCTTGTTTAAAATTTTGGGATTATTTTTACATTAAACAATTGTGTTTGGGCGCGTATGTTTTGCGCATTCTCTTTACATACTACTTGTTTTAGGTTTTCTGATTTTAAAAACGCTTCCGCAGTATTTTCCACTTTAACTTTGGTTTTGGTTGTTGATCATATAGAGTCGCTCTTGGTAACTAATGACTGAGATCCTGGTATGTCACACGCCTCGCTGTAAAACCCCGCACGTGGATTTTGAGGGTGTGACAGATTGGTATCAGAGCCATTGGTTTTAGGGAACTAGGTTGCATACACACACTAGACTATAACCGCACAGTTGTTAGTTATCTGTTCTTTACTCCTCTACTGTATACTCATTGGCATACGAATCGCATACTTCGCAGCATGGCATCGTCTTCACGTGATTTGGGTAAGAGACCCGAGAGGCTCGAGTCACCTCCCTATTCACCCGTGCCGGACCATGGACCAGACTGGCCTCGACACTATTACCCCTCTGGAGAAATCAATTAGGATCAAATGTTTATTATACCGGAACGCGACGCTCCACGAGAGTGGGATTATTATCCCACTCGCATCCAGTACTTGATATACCGGGAGCGGGTACCACCGGTAGCACCTGCCTGACCGCGAATGAGGGCATCTGCATCTACATCTACATCTACATCTACACCACCCGGACACATGAACTAGCTACCTTGTGCTCGGGGATGGTGAACGAGATGCGCAAGCGGGTGGAACATTACATCCGGGGGTTGGTGCCTGAGATTCAAAGTATGGTGACTGCCTCCAACCCTGCCACTATTCAGCAAGCCATCCGGTTAGCTCATAAACTGACCGATCAAGCAGTGGAGCAGGGACGACTACCTAAACGGACTACCTAAACGGGGCGCTGTGGCGAGCATGCCCGATAACAAGAGAAAGTGGGATAACTCTGGCAGCAAGGGATAATCATCCAGTGGTCCGACTCAACCTCACCATCAGCAACCGAATCAGCAGCAACAGCAACGGAGGTTCGACAACAATAGGAACTTCAATTCGGGAACTTCCAACAACCAAAGTTCTAGTGGTTATGGCGCTAAATTTCCCAAGTGCAACCGCTTTAACTACCACCATGTGGGAAGGTGTGATGCCTTCAAATGCCAACGCTGCGGGAAGATGGGACACGCAGCCAAAGACTGCCGTGGGGAGCTGATGAAGAAGCCAGAACAAATGCAAAAGACTCCCAAAGGCTGCTTCGAGTGCGGAAAAGAAGGGCACTACAAATGCAACTGCCCTCAACTGAGGAGAAATGGCAACAATAACAGCAACAACAACAACAACAACAACAATGGCAATGGCAACAACAGTGATGGAAACAACAATGGAGCCAAGGGGAGAGCCTTCGTCATGGGCTCAGGTGAGGCTCTAAACGACCCTACTACTGTAACTGGTAAATTTTCAGTTAATGGTCGTTTTGCTACGGTCTTATTTGATACTGGAGCCGATAGAAGTTTTGTGTCCTCTAAGTTCTGTAGTCTGTTAAGTGATATGCCCGCGGTCTTAGAATCTCAATACACCGTAGAATTAGCTGACGGTAAACAGATTCATGTAACGCATATACTTAGAGATTGCAAGATAGAGCTTGCCGGCCATACATTCGCTATAGATCTTATGCCTGTTACGTTAGGAAGTTTTGACGTAGTAGTAGGCATGGATTGGCTCTCTGATAAACAAGCGGAAGTGATCTGTCACGAGAAGACCATACGGATTCCGGTTGGTGAAGAAGTCCTTACAGTCAGAGGTGATAGGAGTGGTGCGGTGATAGGCATCATCTCATATATGAAGGCACAGAAGTTGTTAAAGAAAGGTCGCTTAGCCATATTGGCACTCGTATCTGATAAGCAAGCGAAGGAAAGGAAGATAGAGGATATCCCAGTAGTTCGTGAGTTTCCTGAGGTGTTTCCGGAGGACCTTCCTGGATTACCGCCTCATCCTCAAGTGGAACTCCAAATTGACTTGACTCCAGGAGCCGCTCCAATTGCGAGAGAACCTTACCGGTTAGCTCCGAACGAACTGCAGGAATTATCCGCTCAGCTACAAGAACTATTGGATAAAGGGTTTATCCGACCGAGTTCGTCGCCCTGGGGAGCACCAGTTTTGTTCGTCAAGAAGAAGGATGGCACATTTCGAATGTGTATCGACAATAGGGAGCTGAACAAGGTTACTATCAAGAATAGATATCCCTTAACTCGTATAGATGATTTGTTTGATCAGTTGCAAGGGTCAAGCTATTACTCAAAGATTGACTTGAGGTCTGGGTATCATCAGTTGAGAGTTCGAGAAGAGGACATCTCAAAGATTGCCTTTCGTACCCGATATGGCCATTACGAATTCCTGGTCATGCCATTTGGGTTGACGAATGCACCAGTGGTGTTCATGGATCTCATGAACCGCGTGTTCAAGCCCTATCTGGATCAGTTTGTTATTGTGTTTATCGATGACATATTGATCTACTCAAGGACCGAGGAGGAACATGAAAAGCACTTACGTTTAATCCTGGAACTGCTTAGAAAAGAACAATTGTACGTGAAGTTTTCTAAGTGTGATTTCTGGATACGTGAGGTGCAGTTCTTGGGTCACATTGTTAATGAGAAGGGGATACATGTTGATCCAGCCAAGATTGAGGCAATAAAGAATTGGGCTGTACCCAAAACGCCGAGCAAGACCGGAAATTCCTTGGTTTAGCGGGATACTATCGACGATTCATTGAAGGATTCTCTAAGACTGCACAGCCTCTCACAACTTTGACTCACAAGGGAACTGCATACAAATGGGGTGAGAGTCAAGAATCTGTTTCTAGTTGTTGAAGCAGAAACTCTGTAGCGCACTGATACTGGCGTTACCAGAGGGTAGTGATGATTTTGTAGTCTACTGTGATGCTTTGATTCAAGGACTTGGATGTGTCTTGATGCAGCGGGATAAGGTAATAGCTTATGCCTCTAGACAGTTAAAGATTCATGAGAAGAACTATATCACCCATGACTTGGAACTGGGTGCGGTAGTGTTTGCCTTGAAGATCTGGAGACATTACTTGTACGGTACCAAATGCACCATCTATACCGATCACAAGAGTCTTTAGCACATCTTTGAGCAAAAGGAGCTGAATATGAGACAAAGGCGCTGGGTAGGGTTGTTGAACGACTATGATTATGCTATCAAGTATCATCCAGGGAAAGAAAACGTAGTTGCTGACGCGCTAAGTAGAAAAGAGACTGCTAAGCCTCGACGTGTGCGAGCTTTGCAACTTACCATCAACACACAACTACCGGAGCAAATCCGAGAGGCTCAAGTAGAAGCGCTGACAGTGGAAAACATTGGGTCTGAATCGTTACGAGGAATGGAAAAGCAATTAGAAGTAAAGGCGGATGGGATTCGTTACTTCATGGACAGACTATAGGTACCTTTACATGGAGATTTGAGAGACTTGGTTATGAGTGAAGCTCACAAGTCTAAGTATTCTATACATCCTGGATCTGACAAGATATATCATGACTTGAAGGCGCACTATTGGTGGCCTAACATGAAGGCAGATGTAGCTACTTATGTGAGCAAGTGTTTGACCTGCTCGAAGGTTAAAGTGGAGTATCAGAAACCATCTGGTCTACTACAACAACCCGAGATCCCTATGTGGAAGTGGGATCAGATATCAATGGATTTTATTACTAATTTACCTCGTACTTCTACTCGTTGCGACATCCGGTAATTTTCCGTTACCAAACTCCGTTAGTTCCGTTAAGTCTGGCATACACGTGTCGTGAGCACACACTAGTTGTCGTTGAACGTTGGTGACTTAATAATAATTAATAATGATAAACTAATTATAATTTAACTGATTATATGATTATCAAGTTGTGCTTATGTGTTTACGTGATTTAAATGCTAGTGTGAATTTTATCGCGTAATGTGGAAACATGTGTATTTAATTCGTATGTTTTGTATTTAGTGAAGATAAAACATATAATTGTTATCATCAATTTATATGTTTATTATTGTGGTTAAAAACATTTAAAAGAGTGTTTAAAAGTCTAATTTTTTATAAAATACAAAGTGCAAGGTTTAAATGGTAAATATGCTAAATTAAGTTAATTAAAATAAAAATCCTAACCCTAAAAGCAACCATCGGCCGCGACATCTCTCTAAACACACGCACACCTTCGAATTAGACTAAGAACAATCATATTGGTCTCGGTTTTGGTCGATTACAAGGCTTAGAACACGTGAGAATCATCAATTACAAGTTATTACACGTTAAAGGTGAGATTTTTTACATGTTTTTGACGTTTTTCATGTTAGCCGAAGGTTATAGTTCGAAACCTGAAATTGGTGGTCGATTGTTGGTTGTTTGTGGATGTTACTATGTTAGTTAGATTGAATACATGTTAGTTAACGTTGATTGTGCAAGAAAGTTAGGATTTTGATGTGTTTTTCATAGGTTACTAAGAATAGTAACTTTATTTTGCATGAAATGGTGATTTGATCATGAATTGGTGTTTTTGATGTGTTTATGATGATGATTAGGTGCTAAATTGTTGATATGAATGTTAGGAATTCAAGAATGCACGTTGTAGTTCATACCTTACTAAAGATAGTAACTTTTGGGTATGAAAGTTGATGAAACATGATGGTTAGATGTTGTTGATCATGTCTAGATATTGTCATGGACTTGAATTGGT
Source organism: Flaveria sonorensis (assembly GCA_025506505.1). Lineage (NCBI taxonomy): Eukaryota > Viridiplantae > Streptophyta > Magnoliopsida > Asterales > Asteraceae > Flaveria > Flaveria sonorensis. The sequence goes on along the minus strand of JACCIY010000236.1, from coordinate 44,681 downwards.
ATGTAAATGATGAATTCATAAATGTCTTGGGTGTTTGATGAATTTGGAATGTGCTTTCCCGAAAGGGAAACTTTAATTGTGCAAATTCTTGAATTGGATGATTTGAGCATGTTTGGGACATTAGGATCATACTAGGATGTTCATGGATGATTCCTGAGGTGGTAGAATGCATTGGTTGGGTTGTATGAATGTTGATTTGGTTAGTTACCTGATTTGGCATGTTTGTGGGAATTCATGGTTATGAGTCATATGGGTAAGTTGGGACTATTGTTGGTTGATGGTTGATCATGAATGAACATTTTGAATGATATGAGTTATGTTAATTGGTATGTTGATGGTTGACCCTTGTATGATGCATTAGTTGTGTTATAGTTATACTGAGCATGATAATTGTTTGAGATTTGCATGACTTGTATGATATTTGGTTGTATGATGATCTAAGTAGTACATATGGGTAATGAAGTGTCATATGTGATCAGCTTATATGGTAACCATGTATGATGTATTGTTATACTTGTTTGAATGAAACTTCACCTATAATGTCACCAACGGGTCAAACGAGTCAACTGGGTCAAATGTGTCGTGTCTTTCTAAAACCTTGAGTCCTTTGGTTGTAGAGCACTTAGGGTTTCATTATGGTTCTGTGTACACGTACTTATGTACTCATATGTTCTAGGTAACCTCTGAAGGTTGTCTTTCCAATCCTTCTTGTCAAGTTAAGCATTAGGTATTTCTTACGCGCATCAGGTGAGTTCATGCCCCACTCTTTTTACATACTCTCTTTTGGGAGAGATAGCATACTGGTATTTACAAACGCTGTACTTATATGAGTTGTGTATAGTATTAATATAGTGTTGATTACCATGGAAAGTCCTCACACTTTTGAATTGTTAATATGATTAGCGGGGAAATTTTGGGTAGTACTACTGGGTTTGAAGAGCCCCACCTGTGCAACTCGAGGTCAAACGGGTGCAATTTTGTCCTAACATATATTCGTCATGACCTGGTAAGTCATGACGGGAGGCACAAACTATCACAGTCAGCTTCAATTGCGAAATCACTATGTTTAATATTTTCATGTTAATAGACTAGCTATCTATTGCAATACACTACTTATGCTCTAGAAACTGTTTATTGGTTTACATTTTAACGCAAACTCTTGAACTCACCAACCATGTGTTGACTTGTTTAGTATGCTATTCTCAGGTTAAGGTTGCTAGTTGCCTAGGAGCACGCACGTCAGTATTGTTGAGTTGTCTGCATTTACCTTGTTTAAAATTTTGGGATTAATTTTTACATTAAACAATTGTGTTTGGGCGCGTATGTTTTGCGCATTCTCTTTACATACTACTTGTTTTGGGTTTTCTGATTTTAAAAACGCTTCCGCAGTATTTTCAACTTTAACTCTGGTTTTGGTTGTTGATCATATAGAGTTGCTCTTAGTAACTAATGACTGAGATCCTGGTATGTCACGCGCCTCGCGGTAAAACCCTGCATGCGGATTTTGAGGGTGTGACAATATCTAAGGGGGGTCATATTGCAAGCATGAATCCTAGATACATGGGTATGTCAGCTGGAGCACATTCGAAGTTTTAAACCTAGACAGGGATTTAGTACATTGGGAGCGCGATGGGTGTTCCAGCAAGATTACATAATGATGTTGGGTTTTGAGACCAGAATTTTGAATGGAAATTCTTTTCTGGGTGCTTGTTTTGTTATGGAGAGTCTTCTTTCTTCTGGAATCTCTGAAGTGGATGATTTGAGTAAGTAGGTGCCGGTTCAGATAGAGGATGATTCATTGGATGATTTTGCCATATCTAGGTCTGTGATGACCATATTAGAGCTGTTAGGAGCTTCAATTGGCGTTTCAGGTAACTGATGAGAAGGCCCACTGTAACTAGCTGGATTTGTTGAAGTCTCAGCTTGTTCATAGGAACTGTAGGCTTGGAGGACTTTTGTTATTTGAAATCTTAGCTTGTTCATGGAACTAGAGGCTAGATAGATTTCTGTTGTCAAAAAGATTACTGAGTACTTGAAAATTGGATTATTATGCGTTTAATGGCGGTTAGAGTATTCGTAAGGCCTTCTTTAAAGGCCTTCAAGTGGGATGTTGTTGGGTTGTCAAGGCCTTTGGGTCTATTTTGGTATAGGGTGGAAGGCCCATTTGACTTTCTTGTTCCTTAACTTGTTTAACCTAATTTGTCTCTATATACATAGTCTTCTATTGTAATCTATAGTGTTATGAGCATAATGAAATAACCTAGTTGTAGCAATGAAATAACCTAATTACAGCGCTTGAACGTAGGTCTCTCACTAGGACCGAACCACGTTAAATTCTTGTGCTATGTTATTGTTTATTATTAAAAGTGTGCTTATTTTTGTGTTATTGTGCCACTTAATTTCTAACATTATACGTTAATTTAACTTTTTTAAAAGAATTATAAAGTAATTGGACCAATACCGTTTTATAATTTAAATTTAACTTAATCTATAATCATTTTAAACAATTAAGCTCAATATTGATTTCATACAATTAAGCCACATACTTTTTGTAAACAATTGAACATGTAACTCAAACAATTGTTTGTCTTAGTTTTAGCAGCATTTCTGTAAACACTTCATCCAAATTTTTAATAAAAGTGTGAGAACGACTATCGACACTCTATCACCCCAATAGGTCAAGCCTGGTCATCAGAGTGGAGTGTAGGCTATCGTAACGGCAAAGTAGTATTTTTAGATTCCACTTTAATTTTCTTTTAATATTTGATTATAATATATATTATAGATTAGTAGACATGTGGTGTGGATTATTTATTTTTTTAACAATATTTGTTTTATTATTTAATTTGATTATGTGATTATTTGAATGTTATTATTTGTTTGTATTGAGTTTAGATTTATTAGCTTGAAACTTGTTGGTTGATTTGGGTTTAATTATAACTTTATATATATCAACATGGTTGATTTGGTTTTTATCTTTTACTTTTATTACAACCCAAATCAATCAAGAAATTTTAATATTTAATAATAAACATCCGACACTACTCGAACCGACAAAGTTTTGTTGGAAATTTACACAACATTTTTGTCGGAAAAACGTTGGCCGAAAACCTATTCCCTACAAATTTGTGACAAAGTTTTTGGACAATTTTCATACAACACTAGAGTTTTTTTTTTCAACAAAACTGTAACTAGGTATTCTCTTTTCTGACAATTTAGGAACATTAATTTGGTTAATTTGGTTGTTATCTTATTATTATGTGATGTGTAAAAAAACTTGATATTTAGCAATAGATAATTGACCTGTAAAAATTTCCGACGCTAATGAAAATAATTCCGGAGTCCATGTGATAGTACTCAAGGCTGGCCCCTCTAAGATTAACATGATAACATCATATAATATATCAATTGGTTTCTGATTTTACCTTGATATTTACATTAGAGGATTTGCATGATGAACCGTTGAATACTACTGGGTTTATCAAAAATGTCATGCCTGATGGTATGATTAACGTTGGGTTTGCCGAATCATCTCCACACAAGCCAGCCCATGCTTGAAGGAAAGCCTACAAAGATGAACATAATTAGTAAACAACTAATTGCTTTGTGGTTCGTTTGCATGAAATCGTGGTCTACTTGAGAGTCGTCTGTAAGCCCATCGCCTTTTGCACCATAAGATGTTACATCAAAAGTGGATGCACTTGCAGTTTTTGGGCTAAACACAATGCACCAAAAGTTCAACAAGACCACCACTAAGAAACCCTAAGAGAATGAGAATAAGTACGGTCATAAGCTTGTTAAATCTCCTATGTTCTATAACCATGAGAACATGTTGCCAGTAAACTGACGGACATGTGAATACATGTGTGGTTTAGGTTTTCTTACCATTCCTTTGAAGGCCATTGAAGCATGTGAATCTGTCTTCGTGTTTTAGTACTCCTCCCTGTATATTTTGAGAAATTTTGTAAATTTTTTTATTTGAGAATGAATACTTATATTATATTTATTCTAACATAAGTACATCGTTTTTTTGTTGATATAATATATGTGTGTATATATATCTTATCTATCTTAACTTTTATATCTATTAACTAATAATTTATGTTACAATAATTGTGCTCTAAGATTTTATAAGGTAATTAAACTTCATGTATATTGATGGTGTTAATCGTGAAATAATTGGATCGATTTTTTAGTTGAAGAGATAATTCAAATGCTAAAAGATTGAAGTTAAGCAATAAGATATAGTTTATTTAAGTTAATTAGGTAGAGATCATCAAAGTCTTGGATCTATTATTAATTCCAAAAGGATTTAGGAGTTTGAATTTGAGTCTATTAGAGCACTCAAATCATCTTTTTTATCTTTAAAATATAAGAAAAACTTAAAAAGATATATTTCATCTCATTCTTTATAATTTTCTTTATTTATAAATTATAAGGATTAAATATATGAGTTGAATATATTTTTTTGTGAGTGGAAAAGAAAGAAATATTAATAAAAAAATAATTAAAACGATAATATTTATATGAATGTAGATAAAGATAAAGAATTAGATGTGAAAGATTTATGAAAGATGAATAAAAGTGAATGATAAAGATGATTTAGTTACATTAAAAGGATAAAAATAAAAAAAAAATCTACGGTGAATGCTATTAACTTGCTTGTTTTTCAAGTGAGTAT